>NEWO01000732.1:153626-198688 GCA_003013225.1 Phalaenopsis aphrodite
GGTCCGGTCACCGCTGCATCGTCTTTCACAATGGATAGCAATGGCCTATGTCATTTGATCACAATACTTTAATTATATAATAATTAAAATAATTAGTTTTTTTTTTTAATAAAACTGATATTTTCATACATATTACTGAATTTTTATCTATTTGATATTTGACATTTAATTTTTTTATTTTAATAGCATTTTAGTGTATTAATTATATTAAAATTTATTACTGAAAATTACATATTTTTTTATTTAGATTAATTAATGTTAAATTATTAATGGTAATTTTTTTAAGGGGTGAGTTCGTGGTATATTTAGGGGCTGTTTAGTTGTAACTTGTAAGTAGGGTCTAGTTTGAATAGGTTTTAGTAAATCTTGTAAATCCGAATTTATAAAATTTTGAAGGCATTAAATCTTGAAAACTGTTTGATATGTTAATAAGTAAATTTTAATAAATTCGAAGAAACTGTTTGATAGCTTTAATTGAATTTACTAATTTTTTTTTGTCTTCCACACCCTTCAGGTTCTCTAAATTTCATAAACCCGACTTCTTGCTGGAATTGATAAATCTCAGATTTAAGGCAAAATGGAGGAAAGACAGGATTTAAAACCTATAAGATTTATCGATGCCTTTTTTTTATCATTTCATAGGATTTAGCACAAATTCAGCATAATTCCTGCTTAAAACGGGTTGCCAAATCGTGGCTTAATGTTATCTAAAGATTAGCGTATTATATAAGTTTAATATAGATATACAACATTGTCATATACAGCTAAATTTTTGGTGCCGTGTACCCCGACCTAGTGGTTGACATCCTTGATGTAAAACCCCTCATATTGGGAGTTCGAATCTCTCTCTGATGATGTGAGCCTTGAAAAGAATTATGCTTGATTTCTTTTGAATATAGAGAGAGAGAGAGAGAGAGAGAGAGAGAGAGAGAGAGAGAGAGGGGGGGGTAAATTTATAAAATAAAAAAAAAATCTTTTTTTGAAAATATATATTTTAATGCTAGCAGGATCGAACCCGCTGTTCGGCACGCTTCAGTCTTCCTCCTCCCTGCTCGGCCGATCCAGTGAGACATGGATGGAAGGCGAGGGCATGCTCCATGCCCTCTCCTTCTCCCGGGCTACCGCCGGCGGCTGGGTGGTGTCCTACAAAAACCGCTTTGTTGAATCAATATCTTTCCAACTCGAGCGCCGCCGCAACCATCCTGCCTTCCTTCCAGTCATCGAAGGTGACGCTCCCGCCGTCCTTGCTTCTTCCCTCCTCAACTAGGTTCCCCTTTTGCTCTACCTCCATCATACTCGTTCGTTTCCTTAACCTTAACGAATCGCGCAACTTATTTTAGCTAAGGTTTGGGAAAGTAGCGAAGGATCTCAGCAACACTAATGTGTTCGAGATCTCTGGGAAATTCTTTGCTATATCGGAGAACCACATGCCGTTGGAGATAGATTTATTAAGTCTCGAGACGACCGGCAATTGGGATCTCCGCGAAGCGTGGAATCGGCCGTTTATTGCTCATCCCAAGGTAATAGCTAGGGTTTCTGCCGGTTTCTGGTATTATTTTTTTTCCCAGGATTAGGAGAATTTGAACTTAGTGATATTGACTCAGAAAGCTCCAGGAGGAGAGCTTGTTTTCGTTGGGGCGGATGGGAGAAAACCATTCCTTGTTCTCGGCATTGTTTCAGGTTTCCTTTGCAATTTTTTTTTTAATTTTTATTGGAATTAATTATTTATTAATTTGCTGCGACTTTTTCATCTTGTGCGTGTTTGTTTTCAGCGGATGGAAAAGTGCTAAAACATAAGGTTGACCTCAAGCTTGAGAGAGGCATTATTTGCCATGATATTGGAGTAACTAGAAGGTGAGCTTTTTAATCTCTTTCTTTGCTATTTTCTTTCTGTTTCAATGAGCAGATATGTTTGTAAGGTAATTCATGTGGGAACCTCACAAAGTGAGACTTTTTTAAGTGGAAAATTTACATGCACACTACAATGTTGCTACGTATTTACATATGTAGCAATCAGTGTTTGTTATTTGCATGTGTAACTCTTTAGTGTCATTATCGCTAACTTATGCATGAAAAGATGTATTTTGATTCAAAAAAAGGTAGTAATAATAGTTGGGGGCATTACATACATATCACCTAATTCCTATGTATTTACACATCTAACTCCTAAACTTTACTTTTTACATTTTTACTACCCAATTTTTTAATTCACATAAAAAATAACCTCATTTTAGCTTCTAACATTTGAAATACAACTTTTCTTGCATAGGTAAGATGCATGTTCCTAAAATTTGAAGTCTAGGTGTTGTAAAATCACGGGAATTGAGTGGCATGTATGTAAATCTTCCTAATAGTCTTTTCTTTGATTTTAAGAATTTCCGTGTTTTAGATGTAAAAAATAAAATATTTGGCAAATACATGACAATTGTGTGGTATACATCTAATTTATCCTTTTTGATTTCAGATACAATATAATTCTGGACATGCCGCTGACGTTTGACTGGGCTAGGCTGTTGAAAGGCGGCCCGTAAGTGCTTAGTTTCAGAAATACACTTTCCACCTATTTAAGTCAATGCAATTTTCACATCATTTCTATAAAATGTTTAGTAAATTAATATTCATAATACCAATTCAAAGTAGTTGTTATAACGCTAATGATGATTATGAATGATTGAAAGAAACATTGATCATTTAATCTATATTGTAGTAAGTGTTTCAGAATGCCATGCTTATTCAGAATTGTCTGCAAATTTATTTAAATATTTAGGTTGGTGAAATATGATAAAGAAAGTTATGCAAGAATTGGTGTGATGCCTCGCTATGGAGATTCTGATTCGATTAAATGGTTTGATGTCCAGCCGTTCTGTACCTTTCACATTGTAAACTGCTATGAGGATGGAGATGAGGTACAGAACAATGAAACATGAATCAGAACCTCCTTTTATTCATGAAAATGTTGTTTCTTTATCATGTACTGATAGCATTCCTTGCCTTCTCAAACATATTCGATATTTTCAGGTTATCTCTATTTATATGAGTTAATATTTAAAGCCTAGATCAAGTAATCACTTTTTCCTCCTTCTGATTCTTATATATATATATTATACGAGCATGAAGACTATTATATGAGTCTCCCGACCAACCTCATGTGCCTAAAAGTTTCATCCCGCACATAGGTGAGATTGAACCCGTGACCCCAAGGGTCTTAAAACTCTGTCGAACAAAGAATCACGGTAGGCGGCACACACACATGATTATTATTTATTTGCACATCTAATACTTATACTTTAATATTTGCTTTTATAACTCTCTATTTTTTAACAACTAACATTACTCATACTAACTTTTTCCATGAAATTCACATTTTCAAGCATATATTTTGATGTGATTATGACATTAAAGTGTTACAGATATAAATATCAAACTTATAGGTGTTGTGTGGTATGAATGTAAATTTCTCACGCTCTTGTTATTGATGAAGGTGGTTGTAAGGGGTGGTCGATCACTGGGATCAATAATTCCCGGCCCGGAATTAGGAAGAAACAAATTTCAGTGGTTCTCTAGTGGTTTTAAACTAAAATCAACAGTAGAAGATAGTGATGATAATTCCAATCAAGGGCTCTTCCTGAGTCGCCTACATGAGTGGAGGTTAAACATGAAAACTGGGAGTGTGAGGGAAAGATATATAACTAAAAGTGATTTCTTCTACGAGTTCCATATGTGCAATGATCTTTTTGTAGGCTTACACAACCAGTATGCTTATGCACAAGTTGTGAATTCTGTAGCAAGCTCTATCTGTGGTAATTAAAATACAAATTTGGTCCGCATCACATCAAAATCACATTTTGCTGATGATCTTTTTTTTTTTTTGCAGGATTGCCAAAGTATGGAGGGCTCGCAAAATTCTTCCTTGATGAGAAAGATAGTACTAGAATGGTTTGTTTTAGTTATATAAATGTATTTCTTTTCGGTTGACTTTGTGTTTTTTGTAACGTCATTAGTTTGCTCTTCTGCTGCAGGAAAATAATGGCGATGGATACATAAAGGTAGAGAGACACCAGCTTGGTGCAAATGAGTTTTGCTCTGGAGCAGCATTTGTCTCTAAAAAGGGTGGCGTTCATGAAGATGATGGTTGGGTAATCTCTTTTGTTCACAATGAAGATACAAATACATCTCAAGTAAGATATAAACTTTAGGGAAATTTGATACTCACCGCACAATTTTTATATATTTACAATTCGAACACCCAATATCTGCTATTTACACACACACCTTGGGCCTATGCTTGAAAATATGTTTCACTTTTTAAAAGGTAGTGATGATGTTATTTTTGATATGATGTTAAAGATTTGAGTGATATGCGTGTAAGGATCAATGTTCGGTATTGGATATGTAAATACATAAGAATTGTGTATATTTATGTAAATGTCTCTGAACTTTGTGCTCCATTTTCTAACGCTTTCAACTGTTTAGTTTTTACTTTAGTTTTGTGATTTGAATGCTAGTAGTGAGTTACATGAACTTAATTTTAGTTGATGGAATATGAAAACCCGTATAATTTAGGAGCCATTTGGTTGGACGCATAGTGAGTGCACTACATTTGCAGCACAAGATTTCTAAAAATTTTAGTATTTAATTTGAAGAAATGAAATGCAGAGTAAAATTTTAGGAAATTCTTAAATCAACCACTAGTTCATTTATGGTATCTCCCAAACTTGTCAGATTAGGCTGAGTTCTGAATGCACTTCAAGTTGTGAGTTTTCCGTTACTCATAGCTGCCGCCTGCCCTGGTGCAAAACCCAATTAACAAAACCAAGAACAAGCAAATCAACAACAAGAAAAAGAGGAACTGGAAGGAATTCTGTAAATCAGAATTATAATTGCATAATCTCTTACCAACTGCCTCTCCAATTCTTTATAGCAGAGACGAGGAGGAGAATTTTTGTGACAAACCAAAAAAGAGGGACCACACCCCTTTCATAACATGTAATTAATAAACTATAAAAATGCTGAAGTGGCCCTTATGCAAATATTAAAGCAGTATAATATAGATTTATAGGAAAACGAAATATATCATTCTGAGAGAAGCATCCGGTTCTAGGAGAGATGCATTAGTTCTCTTCTGCCTCTGAAGAACTTGGCTCGAGTTCAGAAATTCTAGCTACCTGTTTGTCAGATGGATGATACACATAGATTGGACACATCAAATGTAGAAGAAATACTGAGATCTGGGTGCAATTTAAGAACATATGCATTATCATTGATGCAATAGAAAATGATTCGCTCTTATGGGGGTTTAACTTAGAGTATACTCTTTGTGTAAATCGATCTTTGCGAAGTCACACCATCACTAATTCATCTTTTTGAATTGTCTTCAGCCTCTGGGTTTTGTCGACTTGCTATTTGTAAGATTGCGACAAACTTGTGAATTTATTTGTCTTCCCGCAACATAGATTTAAAGTTGTTCACCCATGTTTCAGCATTGCTGAATTTCGGTTTCAAAATGATGGCAACTTCCATGAAGTGATTCGGCTCTTTGGTATAAACAATGATAAAAGGAAAGTGACCCGCGGAACGATTAACCAAAGAAAGTGAATGCTTGACCCAAATATGTTTTTCATTATTTCAGTTGACTACCTACAAGACAACGGGTCATATTTTTTAAAGATCGATTGACGACTTCAGTTTGTCGATCTGTTTGGGGAAGATATGTTGAGCTTAATCGGAGATTGATCTCGAGTCATTTCCACAATTCCCTTCATAAACAACTTATGAATTTGATGTATCAATCCGATGTAATGCTTTTTAGAATGCCATGTAAGCGGACGATCTATTTAAGGAAGAGTTTGGTAACATTGAAAGCATCATAAGTCTTTTTGTAGGCCACGAGATGAGCCCTTTTGGAAAAATGATCAACAACCACTACGACAGAATCAAAACTGTGTCGATGCTAAGATCCTCTCAAATGGTGTCTAAAATAGGTAATGGTAGGTAAAGTTCGATATTCTAACTTGAATCCTTATAATGTGGACACACTGAGTATTTTTCCACGAACCGGTACACGTTTTTCCTCAGTTTGGACCAAAACAATTTAGATTGCACAAGTTGGAGAGTTCGGTCCCTACCCGCATGAACTAGCAATCCTTCTTCATGACAATCTTGAATAATTTTTTTTCTAAGTGAAGTGTTGGGAACACACAATTGGTTGCCTTTGAAAAGGTAACCTTGTTGAATGGAATAATCTCTTTGAGGAGAGTGCTTTTTACTATTCATCTAAGCAACAAGGCAATCTTCATTTCATGGTATAAATCTCATAAACTTTTCATACATGTGATGCTAGTTTAGACAACGAACAACAAGCTTGCTCGGAGACTCAAGGCGTCAACTACATGGTTGATGTGCCGACATGGTGTTTCCCCACAAAACTCAATTTTGTAGAAACAAAACCTATTGTACATGCATCTGATTGAGATTTTTCTGCGGTTGTAGTAATTCTAAGGGTTGATGGTTACTAAATAGGATGAATTCCTAATATAATAAGTAATGTTCCTAAGAATTTAATGCACGAATGATTGCCTATAGTTTCTGTTCATATGTAAACCACCTTCGATGAGTTTTGCTAAGTTTCTTGCTAAATAATTTCATTAACTTTCCTCTTATGATAGAATCACGCTAATTCCTATTGTCGAGTCATCGATTTCGACTTGAAAGGGCTTTTCAAAATCTGGTATGCTAAGCATAGGAGCTGAACTTAAATGTTTTTTTAAATTAAGAAAACTCTCTTGTTGCTTGTGACCCCAAGTAAATTTTTTTTGTTTAATGCAATATGTTAAATGTGTAGTGATGGTACTGAAATTCCATATTAAATGCCTGTAAAATTTAACAAGTCCATGAAAGCTATGAACTTTAATAATTGACTTTGGTGTTGGCCACGATTGAATAGTCGTTGCCTTCTTCGGATCCACCTTCACCCCTACTTCTTCTATAATGAAGCCTAAAAAATGAACTTCATTCAAGGCAAATTCACACTTACATTCAAAAGTAGCTTTTGGTCTCGCAGAGTAGTGAACAACGACTTCAAGTGTGACAAGTGCTTCTCCAAAGAATTGCTATAAACAAGAATATCATCAAAATAAATGACACAACACTGGCTAATAAATGGCTTCAAAACTTCATGCATAAGTCTCCTAAAAGTACCAGGCGCTTTCACAAACAAAATGACATCACTTGCCATTCATATATCTCTTCCATGGTTTTGAATGTCGTTTTTATTCATCACGTAGGTGAATACACATTTGGTGGTATCCACTTCGAAAGTCTAGCTTGTAGAAAATGTTGGCTCCTGCAGGCTTATCTAGTAAATCTTCCATACGAGGCATATGGAATCGAAATTTTACCGTGATCTTGTTGATGGTGCGGCTATCTATACACATCTTCCAAGAACAATCTTTTTTTAGCACGATTAATGTCGGTACTTCGCAAGGACTCAAGCTGTGGTGGATGAAATTCTTATGTAATAGATATTCCACAATTTCTTGAAATTTTTGGTGTTTTTTGGACTCATGCAATAGTGAGCGAGGTTTGGTAAGTTGGATCCTTGAATTAGATCAATATGATGCTGAATGACTCTCATAGGAGGTCGTCGATTAAGAAAATCAGCGGGAGTGGTGTCTGGGAACAAGTTGATGAGGGCTTGAATTGAAGGGCGCTTCTGTTTCAGAGTTGTATTTTGTTCCGCCAATAAACCACTTATGCCACCACTCGCTTGTCACAAGTTGTTTGTCATTGTGAACCCGAGTCAACCAAATAAGGAGATTTTCTAGACTCATTGTCGGTGCTATGGGCTGGAGATGGTTCTGAAGGCAGCAACCTAATTTTCTTGTTATTCCACTTAAAATTGTTGGCATTCGACCAACGGTCTTTACCAGATGCCCAAGTTGAATTGCCAAGGTTTACTCAAAATCAAGTGACACATATCCATCTCGATGACGTCGCAAGCGACTTCACAATTAAAATTCTTCCCAATAGAAAATGTCACATTACACAATTGATCACCATAACCTCAACTCATTTTTTAATCCAGGTAATTTAGTAAAGGTTTGGGGTGCTTGATAGTTTTTAGTTGGAGTGCTTTTACCATGGTTTTAGATATCACGTTCTCAATATACCCACTATCAACAATCAATTGACACACTTTACCTTCGATAGTGTTTATGGTTCGCAAAAAAAACATTCCATTGGGATTACTAGTTGTCTCGGGGCGAGCAACACCGACTGTAGAAAAAAATTTAGTATTTCCCCTTCATTGGCTTGAATCTCTTCCACTTCAACTCCGTGAAGGGATTACGATCGGGACATTTATTGTCGTTGTCCAATTCCCCTTCTGCTACTTGAATTTGTCTTCGGTTTGGACATGCATTAGCTCGAGTCGTGATGAAAACATAAAAAACACTTCATGGGTCCATGCTGCTAATATAAGCTATCTCTATGTGGCATTGTTGGGCCAATGGCTATAGCATCTCCTCCACGTGGAGTGGTGGCCGAGTTAGGCGTAGGAACAGGGGGAGGTCGGTTATTCTAGGAGGTCCCTTAACATCATTTGAGAAGGCCAACAACTGGTTTTTGATGGTTAAATGAATGTTGAGTCCAGTTTAACTGAAGTTAGGCCTTGTAGGCGTAATTTCTTGCATGCGACAGCGACCAAATATCATTCATCACCAATTTGTCTTGTATAGCTTCCTTCAAAGTGAGCCACAATTAGGGGTGTAAACGAATCGAACACGAGTGAGCCCAGGCTCAACTTGTGTTTAGGTCGTTTATATTTCGAGCTAAAAAGTTGTGTTCGTGTTGGGCTCGTTTGCTTAGCTAGCCGAGCACGAGTTGTTCACGAACAAAGAGTCGTTTTAACAACCCTGATCACGAAACCATAAGATGTTAAGATTTGGGGCAAAATTTAAAAATTATTGTTTATATTAAAACATTATTTGAATATAATTAATGATTTTGTTATATTTTCTTAATTAATACTTTTAATAGATTATAAATCTTTGTAGCCTTCTAGTCAATTAAATTTTTTAAAAATACTAATATATATATATATATATATATATATATATATATATGTATGTATGTATGTTATGTATATATATGTATGTATGTATGTATATATATGTATATATATGTATATATATGTATATATATGTATGTATGTATGTATGTATGTATATGTATGTATGTATATGTATGTATGTATGTATATAGATATGTATACATATATAATTGATGAGTTGTATTTCGAGCCAAAACTAGCCGAACACGAACGAACAAATCTTTGTTCGTGTTCGGCTTAACTTAGCGAACGAGCCGAATACGAGCTTCTTAACGAGCCGAACAAGAGTTGTTCATGAACAGCGAGCCTTTTTGACAGCCCTAGCCACAATTTGTTCGTTAGATCCACGTAGGTCGTTACGGGCATTAAAATGGTGGGATTCCTCAGTATAGGCACTGATAAATCGGTTTCTTTGGGCGCATTTCTGTACTTGCACATACAAAATATATTCATAATCGGAAGGTAAAATGATTACGCAAAAGCTGTTTTATGAGAACCCAGCTTTTAATGGGTTTTCTTCCCTCTCTCCAGCGAGATTGTATCACTTGCTGCCAGCCCTCCACCTTTCAGCCTACAAGCAACATATCACACTCGCTTTTCTGCATCCATGTCCGTGTATTCAAAGCAGGTTTCCGTGGCCTTCTCCCAATCCAAGTAATCTTCATATGAAGGTGGCAAGGAATCTCTAACTTCAACTAACAATCGCTGTAAAAATGATCCCTACCTGATCGAATGCGATTTTGATTTTCTTCGGGTAGCTTGTTATCATCTGATCTGGAGTTGGAGAAATTCAACCGATGTTGGTGTCCTCTTTCTCTGTCGACTAGGGCCCTGATTCAGGCTCAGGGGCCGGCTATGTGTTTGTGTGACCCTCCGACTACAATTCCCAATGGCAGTCTCCTCGGTCATTGGTGTGGGTGCCATGACATCGTTGTGGTTGCCAGAACTGCCGATCCTCCATTGCAAGGCATTTGGAGCTCTTGTTGAATCTCAGCGGCAACGAGTTGCATCTCAGCAGCAAGTCGGTCCACCCTTCGCTCGAGGCATTACTATGACTCCTGCAAATAATCCTAACTCCGCTCGTTGTCGGCCACTGAGGTTCTTCTGCCGTCTGCCTTTCTGAGCTCTGATATCTGGTGCAAAGCCTATTTGAACAAACCAAGATCAAGAAAACAGCAAGAAGAAGAGAGGAACGCGGAGGAATTCTGTAAATCAGAAAACTATAATTTCATATTCCCTTACTGCCTGCCTCCCCAGTCCACTACAGCAGAGGCGGGGAGGAGAATTTCTGTAACAAACCACAAATGGCGACCACACCCCATCCATAACAGGTAATTAATAACCTATAAAAATACCAAAGTGGCCTTTAAGCAAACACTAAAGCAGTAAAATATAAATTTATAGGAAAAAATATATCAGTCTGAGAGAAGCGTCCGGTTCCAAGAGAGCTTCTTCATGCCCGCTTTCGCCGATCCTCACCCACTTACTTATCACTGCCACCGCCGCGCCTGCCTGCCACAAAACTTACATTGAATTTGAGGCATGTTTGATCACTTAACATTGTTACGAAAATTGATCTTGTATATGTTATGTTACATGATAGAGGAGTTCATCTTATTTTCAGCATAAGCGAAGTTTTTCCATAAATTAGTGAACTCATTTGAACTTTTTTATGCGCATCAATCTCCTTTGTGGTTCTAAATGAAAATATATAATTGAATTAAGGCTACGAAACTCCACATTTAAAATCATAGTTAATCATCAATCTGGTGAACCTGTATTCATATTTTTGTTGCGCTTAAATTTAGTGTAATTCCAGAATACCTGTACTTATGTTTTGTCATTTGTAGGTTCACATAATTGATGCGAGAAACTTTGAGGGTGAACCTGTTGCAAAAATAACTTTACCCAAAAGAGTGCCCTATGGATTCCATGGAGCTTTTTTCCCAATGCTTGACAGACTATGATATATATATATGGGAAATTTACAGACAATCTCACAATTCTCATGTTTTTGCATATCCGACCAACACCTTAAGTTTGATATTTACATTTATAACATTTTGTTGTCATAAACTTATGCTTGGTATTTTTTATGTAATTCTAAGGATTTGAGTGGTATGCATGTAAATATGAAAGTTTAGATGTGTGTGTGTGTGTGTGTGTACCGTAGCCTGTTGGTAGAGCAGCCTCTCGGGAGGTCGTAAGTCTCCTCAGGTCATGGGTTCGAATCCCCCATGCGTAGAGTGTGGTACCTGAATATTTAACACACACACGTGTTAAAACATCCTATTTGCAATGTTTATCACTTTTGTGAAAGAACAATTTTTTAGAATTGTCAAAAATAAGTGGCATTGTCAACTGAAACAAGAAATATTTATGGTAAAATTTTATGCTCTGTGTTATGATTGATTTTTTTTTTGCTTTGGTTATTGTTTGATTGATAATGAACTGGGATTATGTACTCGTTATTGATCTTGGTTAATTTTCAGTTGGTGATGAGCATAGCTGTTGTAAGATGGTCGCAGAGGACCGCTTTGAAGATCAGAAGTTAAATTTGATGCGGCATTAATGAATTTTATCATTTTGCATCAATCTTATGACATTTTTTAATATTAAATATTTTATATTCAAATTGAAGCATGGTTAGGGCCTCGAATTTGGCAAGTTTACGGTCAAACTAACCGTTTTGATAAGATGAACTTGATATTAAAATTGGTGCAATTTGATTCAAATCTAGTTTAGATCAAGTCATTAAAGAATGTTTGAAAGGTTTTAGACTTTTAATTGGAAGGTTAAATGAGCTCTAAATTTAAGATATTTATTGTCAGATCAAGTGTCACGATGAGAGGAATTTTAGTGCACTTAAATTCTCACGATTTTGATGTCATTAACAATGGCACTGTACTGCATAATTATTGTTACATTTTTTCAGCACTACAGTAATTACCTTCTGATAGTAGAATCTGTTGTTCTCCTACTTATAATATCATGATTCTTCACCTCTTTTAATTATATGCCTCACTCAAAGTGTCAACTCGCTGTCGAGGAAAACATTTTGCTTGGGGAAGTTGCAACTTATTGAATAATTTTCTGACTAGTTGATTAAAATTAATCTACTGATAAGCTAGGTTTGGTGGTCATTACAAATTTTTATTTTTTTGGAAAAGTCAAACTGTAGCCAGAAAGCTGCGGTGTGAAAACGTTGTTTTTTAAAGTTTTTGAAAACGCATAAGCTGTCAAAACACTTTACCCAAACAGGTCAGGTGTGTTTTCAAAACGCCACCGCACCAAATAAGCTGCCCCAAACGGATCCTTAATCGTACATAAAATTCTTCCTGCATATATACACATACATACAAGCACTTATCATTTAGATGGTAATTGAATGGAATGTCTATTAGCTAAGTTGCATATTTCTTCATTTGTTTTCCTGTACCGTAAGCAGTAGCTTTACTTCAATGGAGTTGATGTGCAGAACTTCTCATGGTATTACAGCAAGGTTACCATCTTATCCCCTATAAACACTTCTCTTCTCCTACAAATGTCTATTTCTTCTTCATCCACTAACTCAACTTCAAACTCTCCTACCCCATTCATGGCCAAACTTCCCATACCTTACCTCTAAATTTTGTTATGTCTTACTTTAAAACCTTGATCACATTTAACTCACCACTGACAAATATCCTAAATTCACAAACTATTAAAGGCAAATGGTTTTCATAGCTTCCTGGATGGTTTGACTACCTCTCCTCCACCTCAAATAAATGATTCCAATGGCAGCTTGTTCAGAATATGGAATTTCTCACTTGGCAACTAATTGATCTAAACTTATCAAAAGCCATATACTCCACTATTTCACCCACAATCCTCCCCTATATCCTCAATCTTGAATCTACTTCTGAAATCTAGGCAATCCTCATCAGTCGTTTCAAATCAACCAATAGATCACGAGTTATCCAACTAAGGAATGAAGTCCATCACATTTCTATGAAAGATCATTTAACGACTCAATACCTTCTTCAAATAAAATCTTTGGTTGATAATATTGCTGCTACTGGTGGATACATTGATCCCGAAGACATCATTCTACACACCCTCAACGGATTACCAACCTCCTACCAATCCTTCAAAACAATTATCCACACACAACCTGAACCAATCAAGCTTGATGATCTCTATTCCTTGCTCTGCAATGAATAAACCAATATTTCTGCTGAAATTGCCAACGAATCAAACCTTAATGTTGTTGCATTGTACTCATCCCAATCTGGTAACAATGCTGCTACTCTTTGACGAGGAAAACAATCTCCATCCGTTCGAGGTACTACCAGTGCACACAACTTCTCCTCTGTCAGAGGCGAACACAACCTCGACAACTCTCGCCTTGCGGAAAATAGGTACATGCTGCCATTACTTACTGGCATCGCTCCAATTTCTCCATGTATCTATCAACAAAAATTGATGCCGTTCCAATGAACAATTGCTTGATTCTGGTGCAACTTCCCACCTCACATTCAATACTGGCATCGCTCCAATTTCTCCATGTATCTATCAACAAAAACTGATGTCGTTCCAATGAACAATTGCTTGATTCTGGTGCAACTTCCCACCTCACATTCAATATTGAGCAGCTTCAACTTGCCACACCATATTCCGGTTCCAATTCCATTACCATTAGCAATGGTTCGACCCTCCCCATTACTCATTCGGGCAAAGGTATCTTACCAACACCCCAACATAAACTTCAACTCTCTCAACTCCTCCATTCACAGCACCTAACTCACAATCTTCTCTCCGTGCATAAACTCACATCAAATAATAATTGTGATATTTTTTTTAACAAATATGATTTTATCATCAAGGATCGAAAGACAAACCAGCTTCAATGACCGAGCAAGGGAGGTCTCTATCCCTTCTCTACTTTCTTTGTGCCCAACACCTCGTCATCCTCCATTACCACATGGCATTGCCAACTCAGTCATCCTCATTTTGCTACTATCAAAGCCATCTCCATAACGGCTACTACTAATATTCATACTTCTTTCTTTTTATGCAATGAATGTTGCTCTTCACAAAGTCATAGATCTTATCTCACACCTATAAGGTAACTGAATAATCTTAGTTTCACAAATACATAAATCCTAAGGACTCTCCTCATCTGAGTGATTGAATACATTTTAATATAATGTTTTTTATCTTTTGAGTGTATTCAATCATTTGGATAGAAGACAACCAAACAAAAAAACAAATCCCCACAAAAATGAAATTAATTAGCCTAGGGTTGAGTACCATAGCGTAAATTTAAAAAATTACTATGACTACTTCCTACAGAAGAGTTATGACTCCCAAGCAAATTATAGTGCAAATTTAACAAAGCTACTTGAATTTCCTTATAAAAAAGTCATTTTATAAGAAAACAATCAATCCAGTCGCACAAAAGAGGAGATTCCTTTCACTCGTAACACTTGAGAAACTCTCCTTATAAGACCAAGTCAATTGTAATAGAGATGAGTTTGGCGATCTATGAGACTGATCCTTGGAGATGAGCCAAAATGACCACAGGATAAAATCCTGTAGGAGAGCTAGAAGCCCTAAAGCAGATGAATTGTCAACACATAGATACCTTGCTCGTTTTACTTAAAGTATTTTTGTAACTTGTATTTGGAAAAAAAAACCATCTACTTGTCTTATAGAGACAAATAATTTTAGTTTCATATTCATCAATTTATTATTTTTTTTGCACATAAGTGAATGAAGAAGCTAATATATATTATTGAATTTTTTTTAGGTTTAAGGCGCTCAAATTGTCCAAAGAGTTACTTAAACCTAGCTAATTCGACCAGCTCAAGTAGGCTTGATCAGCTTTAGTCGACCCACCATTCTCTATTTGGCCCAGCTAGCTTCAATCAGCTTGTCATGGCTCTTGTAGGCCCCTTCAAGCTATAGTCAGAACAACCAACTCATGCTCCAGTCAGCCCAGCAAGCTCCAATTGTCAGGCTAGTTCCATTCGGCTTGACCAGTTTCAGTTGCCCGAACAACTCCAATCAACTTGACAAATCTAGTAGGCTCGGCCTACTCCAGCCGCCATGTCAACTCCAGTCACCTGACCAGTTCCAGTCCCCCTGGCTAGGCGAACCACATTCGACCTGACAAGCTCCTACCTGTTATAGTCGACTATAAATAGAGGAACATCATTTATAATAGGAGATGAAAATTTAATATAAAAATTCTATTCATAATTGTTCATCTTTCTCTCATCACTTAAACTCTATTCCTCGGGTGTGATGTGATTAGTAAAGAATCTCAAATTCAACATCTTAAGTTTATTAAACATCTAACCACAACTTTTATTAACCTATAAAATTAAGCTAAAACAACATTAAATTTCAGTATATGATTTGGCTTCAAATTCATTTCAGATTTTTTTTTGGCTCATTACAGAAATCATTATTTATTTTCCAAATCAAATAAAAATTTTCCCGTTAAAAGACAATATATCCTTGCCGTCAAACCGTAGTACCGACTGCTGGAAGCATGGCTACAGTCATCCCTATCTCCCCAGCCTCCGTAGCGTATGGATGTCGCCCCTCCTCTCCGGCCGCTCCTCTGCATCTCTCTCCCCGCTTCGCCAACACGTCCTCCACCGTACCCCTCTCCTTGTTCCCTTCTCTCTCCACCCGAAACCGCAGGGCGTGCCCAGCATTTGCCGCTGCTAAGAAGAAGTACATCGAAGACGACTATCTCGTGGTACCTCATCACCAATCTTTTCTCGTTTCTGCTAATGACTTGCTCCTCCACCTCTTTCGCTTCCTGAATCGTCCGGATTTTCTGCATTTGGTGCGGATAATCAGAAAAAGGTTTCGGCTAAGGAACTCGAAGAGTTAGTGAAAGGCGAGAGGAGCGTTCCAATTGTTCTTGATTTCTATGCGACATGGTGTGGACCTTGTATTTTGATGGCACAAGACCTCGAAATGGTATGTCTCACCTTCTCATGGTTTCGTCTGGCTCACTGTGAAATTTTACGTCTTCTGAAAATTTTATGTCCTATCTTTGGAGAGCATTTGGTTAGAGTTGAGGTTTAAATCACTTTGCATGCCAACTGTTTGATAAATTTTCTGGCTGCTGATGCATAATCTTCTAAGGGACAACAAAGATATAGAAATCATACTTTATCTAACCAACTTGTGGCTGTAATTTTAGGAAATGATCGCCCTATTCTTCAAATTTTATTTAAATTACTTTATGGTTATGCACTTATAAAGTGGTGAAAAAGCAGAACTTGCATGAATTTATATATAGAATAATAGATCAGTCATGATGGAAATTGGGATTGATGTGCATGCTCACGGTGGGTTTTATATTGGAAAGAGTGAAAAAACTATCTGGAGCTTTACATATTTCATAGGTGTTTTACAATGCATTCTTGCATTTGGAAAATTACATTCCAGACCCCACATTGTAAGGTATATGCACTGGATTGGCCATTTGGAAGATTAGATCCACAACTGTGCACCTTTGGTTCTTTATTATTATTATGATTATTTTTTATTTTAAGAGGCACGTTTAGGTGCTGACAACCAAGTAACTCTGGCTGTTACTGGTTTGTCCGGTTTTCTAACTCTGATTTTCACTTTGTTTGGTAAGGGTACTAGTATTAGAAGCTAATTCAATTTTTTAATAGTTTTTCTAGGAATTTATACATCTATAGAATCTTAGAATTCATTTACTTTAAATGATAAAATGGTTTGCGATTTGGAAACTCAAATGCTGCTTCCTTATTCAAATAGTATCAAGTTTAAAGAATTTTTAACTGAGAATTTGAGTATAATTATTAAATTTGAAGTTTTGGAGCTGCTGGTTGTCTTCTTTGGTTCTTTTTTGAGTTACATTTGCGCTATTTTATGTATTAATAGTTATTTCATGCTAAACCTTGCCTCTTTTTCCTTTTGGAGGTTTATGTTTTAACGTAGGAGCATGAAAAAAAAGGAAGAACCAATCAAGGTAATAATGGGGCATTAATTGAGCAAAAGAGGTCAATTTTGATGTTTTTCAAAATTTGTTTTGCTTCAATTGTGCTCACTTAGAGAGTACATTATTTTACTTAAATAGCAAAAAAAAAAAGAAGGCGAATGCAAGAGAGTATTTATCATTTTTTTTAATCTTGAATCTTATTTTTATCAAGCATAAATTAAGCAAGGGGTCAAATTTTGGAATTTCTAGATTTTTATCTATTTCTATGAGGGTTTAAGACAAACAAAACTCGTCACACCCTACGATGATCTCTTAATGTCGAGCATATGATGTAACAAAGATATGTACAACCCGAGTGATTGTATCTACCAACAATGTCTATTCTATAATTCTACTGATTAGAATAGAACTCATGATCAACTTAATCACTAGATTGACCCAATCATAATATCTCTCTCTCACACACACATTTATATCATATATATATATATATATATATATATATATATATATATATATATATATATATATATATATATATATATATATANTATATATATATATATATATATATATATATATATATATATATATATATATATATATATATATATATATATATATATATATATATATATTCTTACTCGTAGAGATCCAATAATTTAAGACAAGTCAATTAATAAGATTTATTTAATAATATTTCATTCAAACTTCGATATATATATTCCCACTACAGAATTTGAAAGGGCTAGTCAAGTAGTGCGGGGAAGAAAATAAATGTTTAATAAACGAAATTCGCCATTAATGGGTGTGATTGAGAGGGCTTTTGGAATTTGAAAGAAAAAAAATGAATTATTTTACAAGATATGACAACATATTATTTCGAAAAACGGGTTAAAATTGTTGTTGCAACAATGACACTTTATAATTACATATGTCATCATCCTTCGCATTTTGATGTTGACTTCGCAAGTGTAGATAATAACAAATCAGTGTCTTTTGAAGCATATGAATATCGCTTGGGCGAATCGATGATGGATACTGATGATGTATTATGAACCCCTGCTTAGGTGATGGAGAAGATGTTGATGAAATGACTGAGTTATGAGTTTATATCACTAATGCTTTAGTCAATGCTTGATTTAATATTTATATGGTTGATTATATGAGCAAGTGTTATGTAAAGCAAGTGATGAATGACTGAAGTGTAATTGTGTTAATTTTTTTGGTAGAACTGCTCATGTCATGGAATATAGATGCTTCAAGAATTGTTAAAAAAATTATAATTGATTGTAGATTTGTTGCATTTCAGCTGGATGAATCAAATCTATATGTCATCTTGCAGTAATGCAATTGGATCTTCTAAATTTGTTCTTCTATTTGTATGAATTTGGCATTGAAAGTGAGAAGACAATATTGATAACTTGAATGCATTGTTCTTTTGAGTTTCTATTCCATATGCCCTAACAAAGGATAATATAACAGTTGCCTCAAAAGACTGCACATGCAAACATATGGTTTACAAATTGCGAGAATAGAATGGATCTCTGTTCATTTTGAAGACAAAGATACTACATCAATACCACCCCAATATAACTCAAATTATATCTTGACACAAAACCCTCAGTATCACCTCAATATCACATCAATACTACCCCAATTATATATTCTCTCAAAACTCACATTATCACCCCAATATCACCCTAATATCACATCAATACCACCCGATAATATTTTGGCACAAAACCCTCAATACCATTTCAATATCTCCCCAATACCACATCAATATCACTCGAATAATATATTCTCCTCCCAAAACCCACAATACTACCTCAATACCACCTCAATAATATTTTAGCACAAAAATCTCAATATCACCTGAATACCATATCAATATCGCCCCATTGTCACCTCAATATCACCCCATTTATATATTCTCCTAAAACACATAATACCACATCAATATCACCCTTACACATCCCAATAATATCTTGGCACAAAACCCTCAATACCACCTTAATATCACATCAATACCCCCTCAATACGACATCAATACCCCCTCAATACGACATCAATACCACCCCAATATCATCCCAATACCATGCCAATATCGTCACATTTTGTAAATATATAGTAACTATGTGGTGTGTATGTGAATGCTCCTTTAGGTTCTCATGATGCATTTTGCTGAATTTTGTTTGGTCTGACAACACATTTTTTAATTTCAAGGCGAAGCTAACCCTCATTGGAGGATTCTTTTTTTAACTTTATTAGCAAATTTTGGAGGGATTAAAACATATTTTACTTTTTTACAATTAATGTGGTTGTATTTTTTATATAATATGAAAGATTTGGATGGTATCAATGTAAAAAAATTAGAGTTTTTGTTAGATATATAAATGCAAAGGACTTCGGTAATATGTATGTAAATACCATTCTTTATACAAATTTTACATCTCATTTTCTTTTTACCTATTCTTTTTTTTTCTCTATCATTATTTATGTGCTAATTGTTAATATACATGATTAAATTATTGAAAATGAGCTTAAGCTATTCCATAAGCCCTAAGTGGACTAAACATTGACCGACATATTGTGATTGCTTATATGCGTTGTTTTCATGACTCAGAATTGTGACAATGCTAGCCGAAAATTTTGCAGATGTTTAAAAAAATTAATGAATAGAAAATGCAAATTTTTTGTATGGGTGGATGAACCGAGCAATGCAATAATAGAGTGAGGTGATGAAAAGATAAACACATTTGATGATGCGGTGAAGAATGATCTTAAAGACTTTAAATTTTTTTTGAAGACATTGCTCTTGTTTAATTTTGTAATCGTAGCACTTCTGTTCTTGTTGTTAACATTGTATTTGCTTAGATGGTGTTGATGTATATTGGAGGATAAGCTCTACTGCTTTAGATTTTTTGGTAAGCAAACTCGTATGTTTGACTGAGACGCCGCTTATGTTAAACTTATATTTGTATGATTATTTTGAGGGAAGAAAATTTGATTAATTTTCACCTTAAGTTCTTTTATTGTATTGTGAGTGAAAATAACTTGATAAATTATCATTGGATTTATTCCACAAGCAACACTTTCAAAACTGTGTTTTTCAAACATACCAACTGCTTCTGAAACACAAACTTTTGAACAGATTTTTAACAATAGCTTTTGAACTGAGATTGTGCTGCCACAATCGAACAAATGCACCCTAAAATTAAATTTGCCTTTGGAAGCGTGCAAATATTCTTAAATTTTGCAAAATTTGTTTTTTTCAAGAATAAAATTTAAATTATTAAATTTCGCACTCTCAAGTGGGTGGCCTTGTATATTGGGTAAATTTGTAAGTCTAATTTTAAGTCATCCTCCTCCTCATAGGGATTATAGTTGACAAAGATTGAGCTTTGTTAAGTCAATCCAATTTTCTCTCATAAGAATTGGAGCTGACATGATTGATGTCTTAATGAGATTCAAATGCATTTTCAAACTAAATAGTGAATATGGACATTTCAAGTGTTTCAATTGTTACCCCAATGATGACATTGTTGAAAATAGATCTCAACCAGAGGGGTCACTTCTAAAATTGAAGTCTTTAAGTTCAAAATCTAAATTCACAATAATTTATCTTTATTGATGATCATGTTGAAATTGAAACTTAGGGTCTGTTTGGGGCAGCTTATAAGTGCGGGCGGCGTTTTCAAAACGCCGCCATACCGTTTGGTTCGCGCTTTTCGCCAGCTTATCCGAAACTGCGTTTGGGTTTTTACACTAAACGCAGGCTGCGGGCCGACCCCTGCGGCCGGCCCGCGTGCCGTGTTTCAGGATAAGCAGCTTATCCTGAAACGCACAAGCTGCCCCAAACGGACCCTTAATCGAAAAAAAATTATTTTCAAAATTTAAGTCCTCAATTATAAACTTTGACTAAATAAAAAATGTGAATATTTCAAGTGTTTCAAATGTTACATCAGTAATAGTCGTGTTGAAAATAGATCTTAAGTGGAGGGTGCACTCCCAAATTTGTTGTCTTTGAATTCTAAGTCTAAATTGACTATAGTATCTCTGTTAATAATTGTGCTGAAAGTGGCTTTCAATCGAAGACAATATTTTGCAAAATGTGAATCCTCAATTATAATTATAAAAAAATTAAGCAAAATTCTTGATGATGGTTGTATTGACCGCAATTCTAAACAAGTGGGGTTTATATTCAAAATTATGCTTATAAGATAGCTATATTCAATTAATACAATTGTCATGAACCCGATATTCTAAAAACAAGATGCAGAATTGATAAGGTTCAAGTCGATTAACCAATTCTTGATGATGGTCCTGTTGAAAGTAAATCTCGACTAAATGGGCCTATTTTTATAAATCAAAATTTTAATATAAAATATAAAAGAAAACATTCAAATGAAATATGTTGTTGAAGCTTAAAACACATTTCTTTTGTCATCTGCAGTGTTTGGCCTAGCTCACAAGCAGTTAATGTTATAGTAAGTATACTATTATATTCATATTCAAAATAATCTGATGTTGGTATAGACTTGAACTGATTTCTCCATCTGTATGATTTGGCTTGTTAGCTCCATAAAAGAAGTGGTTATGACCAAAGTTTCAATTAGCTTTGATATATGTTGTTTGAAATCATGTTAAAATTGTTTTGTTGTTCAATATAGTTTTAAATTTGATGTATTTTATTAGTATTTCATGCAAACATATGACCTCAGAGGAAAGCATGGAGATCATACCTTAAAAATATTAGAAAGTGAAGAGTTTATCATAGGACAAAATTAAACCAAAAGATTACTCTTATACAGGTAAAGAATACACATTGTGTTCATATTACAAGTTACTTATGAGGTCAATCATAATTTTTTTCTCAATAATTGATATGTTGAAATTCGTTATGAATGACAAAGATGAGAGAGCCACATATTATTAGAATCAATCTAAGCATTTGAATTCTCGAATTCTCTTTTAGCCTTTATTCATATTAGTAGAATCAATTTAAACTTCTGAATTCTCTTTTAATCTTCATTTGATGGAAGACATTATAGTGATAAGATCAAGATATTATAAATGTTAAATCTTTGACTAAAATATCTAAAATGAGACTGTAAGATTTGAGTGATAAAAAATGAATGTTTTTTTTTCAATACAGTATTTTAATTCCGTGATCAATAAAAAAATTATTTTTTTATGAATGACAAAGGGGTTGATCATGGAAGACATAACTAATTTATATCATTTTCGGGTTAAAATTTTTTATAAAGTTACTGATATACAACTTCAAGAGGTGAATAATCCTTTCATATAGCTGAATACAATGTCACTTTTGTCAATTGCCCGTTTGAATTCAATTAATTCATCTAGTTCATTTGATAAATAAAAGTTAATCAAAATCACGTCTTCTTAATTGATTTTACTTAAATAGATTTAGTATATCTTCATAATCAATTTAAATTTTGTATTATAGATATGCAATATGATATATAATTTTCTTATTGAAAGACTAGCAAAGCAATCGTTATAGAGTTAAAGACAACAAATTTATATCATTTTTGAGTTGAAATATTTTATATAGTCATTGATATGCAACCTCATCTGTTGAGTAATTCTTCCATGTAGCCAAATAAAATATCACTTTTGACAATTGCATGTTTGAATTCAACTAATTCATTTAGTTCATTTGATAAATAAAAGTTTATCAAAATGACACTTTTGTATCTAATTGATTTTACTTCAATAGATTTAGTATTTATTCTCAATTAGTTTAAATTATAAATATGCGATGTGATATATAATTTTCCTATTGAAAGACTAGAAAAGCACAATTTAATATCAATCATTTTTTCAAGCTATTGAAACTAACATTAATTTCACTCATAGTTATATGAAGTATTGAAAGAGTTTTTTCTTAAGAATATCACAAAAAATTTAGCCACATATATTAAGAAAGAAATTTTAATTGACATTGATAATGATGTAATCATTCAACGCTTTCAAAATATAAAGATGAGACGTTATAAATTATAAGTTTCTTTATCATTATGTATATTATTTTCTATATTAATTTTTTTTTTAATTGCTAATTCTATTTCCAAGCACTGATAAAAAAGATTGAGTAATTTTTTAAATAACTTAGTTTTCCCTCGATTGGAAAAGTTTGTCTCTACCACTTCGTGCTTCACTTGTTTTTTGCATGCTATAAGACTTTTAGGTGATCAAATGTGTTTGGGAAATTAATTTGAATTAATAGTCAAGTGCATCTTGTCTCCTTAACATTTTTTTACTTAGTTTATATAGTCCTTCATTTCCTTTCTTTGATTGGTAAGCTCTTGAATGTCCTGATGGATTGTAGCTTTGGTTACCTCTCCCTACAATCATAATATATTGACTCTCAAACGCTTGAGGCCGATTGAGATTGCCTAGCTTGTGTAACCTCTACACAACCATTATATGAATTTGAAAATGAAACTGTTGTAATCATACTTCCATACTTTCAAGGACTACCCACAATCATACCTATTGATCCAAGTTCGACACCCGAACATGTTGTTGTTGATCCTTAACCATCGACAACAGTCACCGCCATTTAGTTGTGTTTATCTAACTTAAGTTTCTTTGAGAAGGCTTGCCTACCTCATATGCAACATCGTTAAAGTGGTCGATCAAGCTAAAACTTCTACTTTTTTATGGGATTGTGATGATTTTTGTTGCCTTAGATGTAGATGTTGGAGTTAGTGTGATACGATTTCTCACATAAATGAGGACAGAAAATAATAGATTTATTTGCCAAAAAACAAATCAAAGCAACACAACTCTGAATACAAAAAGATAAGCACCTACAATTCGAGAGGTGGGCAATTTCTCCCAAATCATAAACTTGAGAGGCATTTAGTCTCTCCCAAACCCCAATCCTAAGACACACAACCACAGTCTCATGCATACTCCTAACTCCAAATATATTAGCACTGATTATATTAAACGATAGTAAATAACAAATGACTAATTTTTTTCTTAAGCGCACAAAAAATTGAACTTCCCTTAGGGACTGATGTAACGATGCTCTCCTCCCAAAAATACACATTTTCCTCAATGTAGGAAAATTACTACTTGGTCAATTCATGTAGATCCCACGGTCTGTCATCATTTGACAATTTTTTTTTTATTTAATCAGAAATTCATAGTGATCCTCATGAGTTTGAAATATCCTCAAATGCATATTCTTTGGCTGAATCCAAATCTAATGATTTCCCGACTTTCCGTTAATCTTAGAGAATGTCACAACCCTAAATAGCTCATTTAGTAGCTCATCAATATTTGAATCTCTGTCAACTTCATATCATATGTCTTTTCCATGTCATACCAATAGATCAAGAATCTCAACCCTGTGTCCTGAATCGCTCTTATCATAGTCTTTAGCGTCACCCACGTCTTGAATAATTTAGGATCACCGCAAAGCACTATCATCTTGTCTCCCTTCTGAATACTCTGTAGTGTCCAAATTAGTCTCTTTCAAACTCCACTGCTTTTTTTCACCTATCTCGTTCCCATCATTTATTCTGAATTGCTTTCCACCTGAAAGACTTTCACAAAAAAAAAAAAAAAAAAAAACATTGGTGTAGCTGGATGCAAACCTTAGTCATGGTCCCAACCATCATAGTTTTTTGTCCTAGATCAAAATTCTTTGAAGCAATCTTATTCAGCTTAAATCACATGCGGTTCTGATCTGTCTGGTGCCGCACGTCCCAAGGCTCACGATGTGTAATTTCTTCTAGTTGTTGCTACCCGAGTTCGTTTCCGATTCTTTCGTTCAATCCTGCTTGCTTCCATTTTTTCCAACGTCTGACTATTGCGCTATATTTTCTAATTGTTGTCGCTTGAGTCTGCTCTTGATTTCTTCACCCGATACCACAACTCTCGATCCGTCCAAAATAGCGACACTATCCGGATGTCATCTGGATCTTTTTAGTTGCATCTGCTTGCATCCATTCCAGATGTTGTCACTCGATCTCTTGATCGGCGGATGCGATTTTGCGTGAAACTCCATGAACCATGTTCTTCATCATCATTTCTTCCAAGTCTGTGAATCTCTCTTCTATGGATGAGAACCGCCCCTTCATGACTGAGAAACTCTTGTCTATTTCAAATTTGATATGACCCATCACTTTTTCTATTTTTTTCTCCAATTCAATTTTTTTTTGGCCTTCATTCCTCCCAGAAGGGTTTTCAATCACGAAGGAGGAACACTTGTATGTTGAAATCCCGACGCTTGGCTTTCCTGCAAGGTTGAATTGAGTGGTTGTATTGCTCTGCAGACCACGATCCTCCACTAGGTCGAATTGTGATTTTTTCGAGTTATGTCACGACGGAAACACCTGCAGTATGCTTCCTAGCTAGCTCCAATTGCGACTATATCATAAGATTCGCCTGTGCCCCATGATCCCATATTTGTTTTCGCGTTGTGACTGTGGCACGAAGTTCGACCACGAAGGAGATCACAATCTCATTATTGTCCCGCTAGCTCCAACTACTATTGTATCGTGGTATCAGGTCATGTAGGGCTAGTCGTGATTTGTATCACAACTATCTTGACCAACAAAGGAGATGAGATCTCCTGTGGCTTCCAAGCGAAGGCGACTCAATCCTGTTGGCTTCGCATAGAATTTGTGATCTTGTCTTTGGATTTGGAAATCTTGTGGAAGAATAGATGCTCTGATACCATTTTGATACGAATCAGAGGAAATTTTAAAAAAAATTATGACAGAAAATAATAGATTTTATTCCTTAAAAAACAAAATGAAGCAATACAACTCTACATACAAATTCGAGAGGTAGACTATCTCTCCCAAATCTTACAATTAAAGAGGTAGGAAATCTTTCATAAACTCTAACTCTATGACTCACAACCACAATATCATGCATAATCTTAAGCTTAATATATTAGCTCTATTTATAGTAAAAAATAATAAATAACAAATTACTAGATCTCCCTCAGGGATTGACGTAACATAGTGTTGTTTGTATTTTATCATGGCATTCATTTTCCTTAGTTGTGTCAGGCATTAACGCAAAAGGAAGTGCCTCTACTCTACCACAGCTATTCTCCGCTACCATCACAACACTCATTGGCACTGCATCCTCAAACATTTATGGATGTAAGCAATGTGGTTGGTGATTTTGACACTCTATTCCACTATTATAGTGTCATCCATGGAGGTAGAAAGGTCAACTTCCTTGAACAACTCCTTTTGTGTTAAGGCACTCTGTCTACCAATCATGATTTTCTTTCATCATTATTAGTTGTAATTGTAGCCTTTAAAGTCTTCATTTTTGCTCACTCAGTAGGTTTGCCTCTACTATGAAGATCGCCATCATCAGTACCACAACAAAAGTGGTGTGATTTCATCCTCTATGATCTCATTAAGGCATCTCCTCTAAGTGCTCAAGGTGCTCATAATTTTTTTTATTATTGATTGGAAGTTATATTAAGAAATAATTTATTTCTATTAGAAGTTATGATGATTATATTTATTTCCTAATATATCTTTATTTCCTTTCCTACTTTAGATTTATTTTCTTTCCTATTTCAGGTTTTCCTATTTTATTTTGTTTCTCTTATCATTAAATATTTAATATGAATTGATTAGTTGATATATATTTCCTTTCATAATATTTTCTTTTTACTGGTTTTCCTATTCTAGGATTCATGTAAGGGTTATTTATAACCTCTTTCATGTCAATAAAATAATTCCGCTTTATTCTGAATTTCAACATGATAACTGAGCTTTGAAACAAACCCTAACGTCTTCTACCACTAGAAACTTCATCTTTCCTGCAGCCAAAAATCTATGCCAGCCAGCAATCTTTGTTAGCCTGCAATCTTTGTCGTGCTGCAGACCCTTCTTCTGCCTCCTTTTTTCAATTTTTTGCGTCGGAAATTTCATATTTCATGCAGCTAGAACTCTCTCCTTACAGGTTCCTAGCCGCTGAAACTCCTCCTGTAGGAATAGTTGCCAGAACTCTCCCTCATTTATTTATCTTGAGCTAATACTACAAACCCAGCTGAGGAGAATTTTCATTCGAAGTCCAATCGAAACCACTTCCGAACCAGAGAAACTATTTTAATCCCTATTACGGTAACCTACAAATCATCCAAAATTTATTGTCGTTAATTTATACATTTGATTGTCGAAAGCCGATGGAACAAGTGACAGGCCACTGTTCCGTGTCAATTTTTGTGTTCGTTGCAGTCAACATCTCCGTTGCCGTTACAACTTCATGTCTGCTTTATAGCTACCCCGATTTGACACAACTAACGTGGTGCCTTTTGGCATCTATGGGTGAGCTTTTACAGCTTGAAGTCTTTTAATTGTCGTTCCATCGTTTGTCATGTGAGATTCTTAACGAGATTTGGTTGTTGAAGAACCTCGAGGTGCTCAACCTCAAAGCGAATCTCCTCTCTGGCTATCGACTGTGTCCTAAATCTGGGGTTCAACCAAATCATAGGTGAGATTCTATCGTTCCTCTCGAACCTTTTTGATTTGGAAACCCTAGACCTCTCGGGCAACCATCTCTACAACATTGTTCATGGATTTGTCGGCAATATGAGTTCTTTGCATGCTCTTTACCTCAATTATCTCAACGTCTCCATCCCTGAAGACATTGACTTCTAGTGCTTAAATCTTGAGCACCTGGATTTATCAGGAAATCTTCTTTCTGATAGCATTCCCGTAGCCTTGGGAACTGTACCAAGTCCAATCTTTACTCTTGTTCTCCAACCTGCTTGATGATGTTGTACTCTTAGCTCTTGGCCTACTTACCAAGCTCCTGATTTTGGATGTTTCAAGGAACAACCTGAGCGGTCTTGTACCTTTTGAACTGGAAATTGTACGACATTATCTGTAAGTATGTTATCAAATCCTTAGCCTCCGGAGCATTTTTCTGTATGAAGCCCCCTCCAGAACTTTCCCAAAGCTTTTTTTCTGTATCAAGCCCTCCTTCGGAATTTTTCCTGCAATAGGTTCTCCATCAGATTTTTCTTGCAACAAACCCTCCTCTGGAGGCTTCTCCTGCATCAGGCTCTGCTCTGAAGTACTCCTACATCACGCCCTCATCTAGAACTTTTTCCCATATTATACTCTCCTTCAGAGCTATTCTTGTATTAGGCCATCCTTCGGAGTTTTTTTTCTGCAAAAGGTCCTCCACCGGAATCTTACGACAACAGACCCTCCGGAACTTTTTCTTGCATCAGACCCTCCGAACTTTTTTCTTTCATCAGGCCCTCATTTGGAATTTTTTATGATGCAAGCCCTCCTCCGAAGCTTTTCCTGCAGCACTCTCATCCGGAATTTTTTTCTGTATCAGACCCTCCTCCGAAGCTTTTTTTCTATATCAGGCCCACCTCCGAAGCGTTTTCCTGCAACAGACCTTTCTCTGAAGCCTTTTCCCACAACAGACCCTCTTTCAATGTCTTTCTTGCAGCAGACCCTTTTTCAAAGCTTTTTCCTTTTTTTTTCTCTTGTTTCTTTGCATGTCATACCTTATATCTTTTTCTTACAGATTGTCTACTTCCTTACAAACTCCTCTACGATATTATCTATATAAGTTTTCCATCTATCTACAGACACTGCAGAAACTGCAGTCAAAGACAATCGCAGTCAACTAGAAGTCCGTTTTTCTTGTAGTTTGTCCACTTTCTGCAAATTTCTTTTGTAGGAGTCTTCTACCTACATATAGACATTGCTAGCATTGCAGTCAAAGACATCTACAGGTTTCCTTCTTCTCTGCAAACTCCCTTGCAACATTACATGTTGGAGTCTTCTGTGTACCTTCATATACTGCAGGAATTGTAGTCAAAGACAAAGTAGTACGGGATGAAGACTTCAAGTTCTATTTCCTAGGATCTCCCTCGCCCATGTTTCAACTTGAGGGGGAGTGTCAGAAGATATATTAGGAAACAATTCATTCCGATCAGAGATTATGATTATTAGATTTTTTTCCTAATATATCTTTTTTTTCTTTCCAATTTTAGATTTATTTTCTTAGATTAGATTTATCCTTCCCCATTTCAGGCTTTAATATTTTGTGTTGTTTTTTTTTATCTTCAAATAATTAATATGATTGATTAATTGGAGATGTTATGTGATATATCTTTCCTTTTATGTTATTTTCCTTTTATTGTCTTTCTTATTCTAGGATTCATGTGAGGGTTATTTATGCCTCCTTTTATATCAATAAAATAATTCCGATTCCGCATTATTATGAATTTCAACAATATCGTTAATACTGTCAAAGAAAACATTTAAGACCCCGACTTAAGCTTCTTATTCCTCACATGCTTCTCCTCCTGAAAAATAGGAAACCTCTCTTAAAATCCATCGGGAGAAAAGCTTAGGACAAAGGAAAGGCTATTACATTGAGAGGGAACTCCTTGTTAAAAGGGAGGCATGTAAGTTTTGGTTAGTTTTCATTCTAAACTCTTATTTAGTGGGGTGCAAAATGAAGTTAAAAGTGTAATGCCTTGCATTTTGTGCATCATCATAGCCGTCTCGTGTCAAATTTTGATGAAGAGGCAAGTTGGATGATGCAGGACTAACTAGAAAACAAGGAAAGCCGGAATGAAGCAGCAGACTAGAATTGCCAGATTGTTGCAAGTTACCAACCGAATTCGTATCCGTATTGGCCTAGAAGAGCCTCTGAACTACCGAATCAGTTCGACATTTTTGTTTCGTTATAGGGCTGTCAGGGTGTCTTACTAGAATACATCCTCAAACCATTAAAAAAGTTCCACTTTTCTTTTAAACATTATTGCAAGAATCATTGCCCAAATCAATCATTAAAACCTAACACCTATTGCCCATCTTTGGACCTTTGAGGACACATGAACTTAAGCCTTAAGCTCAAAATTATGATGATTGTGCATTGAGTGCTTTTGTAACTACGTGAGAGTTGAGCGGAGCTAGGAGAGAAACTCGTCTTTTTCTTTTGGGGCATTTACACACATAGCATACAAATCTTAGGTATTTACATATCCCACACCTAAGCTTTCATATTTACACACATGCACTCAAATCTTTAATATCACATAAATAAATAGCACTAATACCACTTTATAAAAGTGAAGTACCCCTTTTCATACATAGGCTTAAAGTTCCAAAGTGCTATGTATCTAAATATGAAGTTTTAGGTGTGAAATATGTAAATAAATAAAAATTGTGTGCTACGTATGTAAATTTCTCTTTCTTTTTTGACCATTGTTAAACTCTCCTTCCTTCCCCAATGTGGATGTAGTCTCCTTTGTGACCATAATCAAAATTCTCTGATGTCTTCCTCATCAGGCGAATCATTCAAAATTCTGTGTTCTCTTATCATCCTCTCTCTCTGTCTCTCTCTCTCTTCTTGACCTTTTTTGATCTCTCTCTTAATTAAATGTTGTTTTTTATATCATGAGATATATTGGATTGGGAACTCAGCCTTCATTCCTGTTTTCATACATAGGCTTAAAGCTCCAACGTGCTATGTATTTAAATATGAAGTTTTAGGTGTGAGATTTGTAAATAAATAAAAATTGTGTGCTAGGTATGTAAATTTCTCTTTCTTTTTTGAACATTGTCAAACTCTCCTTCCTTCCCCAATGTGGATGATTTTTTTTTTTACCATAGTCAAAATTCTCTAATGTCTTCTCCATCAGGCGAATCATTCAAAATTCTGTGTTCTCTCATCAACCTCGCTCTCTCTCTCTCTCTCTCTCTCTCTTCTTGACCTTTTTTGATCTCTTGATCTCTCTCTTAATTAAATGTTGCTTTTTATTTCATGAGATAAATTGGATTGAGAACTCAGCTTTCAGCTTTTCTTTTCACTTCTTTTTTATGTATCTAATGAAATTTAGTCTCATTTAAGGATTGACTCACCAAACAAGTGTCTAGATTTGAAACAAGATAAAATGATGAAACCTAGCTATTTTTATGTCCAATTTTTTTTTTTTTTTTGAAGAATCATTCACTGTAAAAGGAATATAACATAGACATAATATATGAAACTCCTAAAAAATTTTTTAACCAAACCACACAGTAATTGGCGTGAGCGAGTTTGTGTGCGAGTTTGTTCATACAATGTTGTCACTTTTTTTAAGAAAATCCATATAAATTAGAGTTTTTGATACTACTATTTATGTAGAATTTATTTGTTCCATTCTGAAGTGTTCTATCCTTCGACTTTAGGAGGCTAGTTATTTTTCTCAAGCTTTAGACCGGGGTAGTATTTATGTCTATGTATGCCCTCAGCTAATTTAATTAGCTCAATTTTATCACTCTGGCTAGAATCTATGTAAGCACTGACACTTCAAAAACTGTGTTGTACCTTTGTCGGACATGTATTAGACACTGACACTTGTCCCAAACACCCTCAAACTTTTCGTACACTTCTCTGACACTACAAAATATGTTTAGATTTTTTTTTTCAGGCTCGAATACATTCGGGACACATCTCAACACCGCATAAGATGTGAGCTTAACACAATTTCAAGAAAATGGGACACGAGAATTAAAAAATTGTAAATTTATATATAGTCTTAATTATATCTCATAGTTGAAACCGCCCCATCTCTCTTCATTTTGAAACTCCTTCTAACATTCATCAAAATAAAGCATCGAAAATGCATCCAATATTCGTTGAAATCGAGCGTTACTAATTCACTCTTTATAGTCATAGGATTTTTTAAATTTTAGTAGATAAGTTAGATTATAAGTATGAATTCTTTTGAAAAATATTATATCTAATTTTAAAAATTAATTTTCATAATCCTAAGGTTTTATAATATAAATTAAATTTATGAAATTAAATTTTATTCTTGGTAATTTATAATGGGACATTTTTAATAAAGAATAATGAAAAAAATATATATTTTATATTAATAACTAATTAAATATAAAAAAGTGTCAATGACTTGCCGTGTCCTATTTTTTTCAATTATGTCGTGTCCCCGTACCGTGTTGTGTCTGTCCATGTCCGTGCTTCATAGGTTAGTATTTTGAGATAAATATGAACCTTTATTTACACTATAAAAAATAATTAAAAATCTGTTATATTTTTTTGTTCTTAGCTGTATTTTTATATGTGATATTGTTAATGTGAATTTTTTTAAAACTACAACTTAGCCGCACTTTTTTTAATACTTTTTCTGGTCTATCAAATTATTTTAGAACAAAATGTGTTTGATGAATCAAAACCAATCTATCAAAAATAAGATGAGGCATGAACAATAATTATATGATCTTTCAAGTCTACAAACACTCGGATTATCATTGTTTGTATTTTTCTCTTGATTTAACCTTTTACAAACCAATTTTGTTATATATAGAAATTGTTGGAAAAAGTGCACAAGTGAAAGCAATATTTCATTGCACTTAACACCCTTCCACAACTGAAACAAGACCAGATGATGTCGTTCCTTGGCGAGCCACTAAGTTCTTTGGCCAACCCAGGCGACCTTCTGCAAAACCAATTTTATATGTAGAGAAATTGCTTGAAAAGTTGCATGTGTGAGAGCAGTATTTAGGTACATATCATGTCTACAATTGAAATGTGACCACAGGCTGTTGCATCAAGACTAGCCAGTAGGTTCCTTGGCCAACCCAGGAAGCTAGCACTGTTCCAACAATGGGGCTTTCTTAGTGATCGCCACAAGCGATATCTCCAATTAAATATCTAAATATACCACCTTATAGATTTTGAAACCATAAGTCCAACGAAGTTGGGAATTGAAATTCAAATGTTGAATTAGTGAGGATAATTTAAAGAAGATAATTAGCTCAAATTTGCGGCTACTAAGAAATGGCAACAAACCTCATTATTTTTATATTGAAATGCTCTTTCTTTTGAGGAGTCATTTGTTGTAAACGGCTCTGAGAATATGAGGTATTCTTGGGTGATTTGCACGAAAGTGGGCATATTTTTTTTGCATTTTGAGCAGCACGCAATTTAGTTTGTGATTTGGTTGTGCTTAAAATTAGTTGTTGTCGGTCTCATTTGATTTGTCACGATGAGATTGTGCTTTAACTGTGTTTTTTTGCATCGTTTTGAGCTATGTTGGCTTCTAATTTTATTTTTCTGATTAAATTAATCATCTATTTTATTTTTTTCAAATTGCTTGAAGAAACGTTCATTGTGTTAAACTTGTGCTTGATGAGATTGGGATTTCTACCATCCTAATAAGTATGAATTTGTTGCTATTAATTTAAGCTTACTATTCTTATTTTCTTTTCTTTTATTCAAATTTCATGTATTCAAGCAAGGCCTTAAACATGCTAGCTTAGAATTTCTGTTAGACTTTTTTTTCCTTGGTTTCAATCATAAGATTTTACTAGCACCGCAATGATGTGCTAAATCTTTTACCTTTTGTTCAAATTACTCTTTCCGCTATAAACACTAAATCAGCTAGTGGACATCGGTGTCAAATCGCTCTACTATAGCTCTTTGGAAAGAGAATTTCAATACGGGAAGTAAAAGCAAGCATTTGAGACAATCTGTCAATGCGTTACCCTGGCGCGTATATGACCAATTTCCTCATGCTCTCGTACTTTTTTCTGAAGTAATTTTCAGTCGGCTTGAAACCATCCAAATGCTAGAGAGTGGCAGGGTTGGAATTCTGAGTAATTGAGTGCTACTCCAATTTCAAACACAAAGTTTCAAACTGTTTAGCATCAGCCTTTTATTCACGAAAAAATTGCCAATGTGATCCCTTGACTCTTTGTAGGGAGTCATTTTAGTCCTAGAGCCTATAAGAGTGTCAATTTAGTCCCCATACTCTTTTAATGAGGGCTAAAATAATCATCTTTAGGGTCTATTTTAGCCCATATTAAAAGAATTTTTAGACTAATTTAATACTTTTATCGTCCCCAGTACTAAAATGACCTCATATAAATAGTCTGGGGACTATTTTGACACTTCACTTTTTTTTTTTTCACATAATGGTTCCTGGTATGAACACCGGCCTTTATCAAATAATTGAAACATTATTGCAAGTGAAAGTTTCTTGAGCATTAAACTGCATTATTTACAAAAAATATGTCACACAGCTAGCTGTTGAATATGAGGATAATGTTTTGTTCATCAAGGTTGATACGGATGATGAGTATGAGCTTGCACGAGATATGCAGGTACAGCATAAAACCTTCGTGATCAGTCTTAACTTTTCACATTTTAAAGGTGGTCTTTTCGATCTTTCACTTCCATCCATGGCAGGTTCGAGGATTGCCAACTCTCTACTTCATCAGCCCTGATCCAAATAAGAATGCGATTAGAACAGAAGGGCTGATCCCTCGGGAGATGATTAAGAACATCATAGATAATGAAATGTAATCCAGAGAATGAATACTTCAGATTTTTTAGAGGAGAGATGGTTTAACTTTGCGGGCGCCTTTCAAATTATTAATGGCTGCTTTATAGCAAGCTGACAGCTTTTGCTGATCAGGAAATAGCTAAGAATTGATGTTAGTTTGCCTTCCTTCCGCAGCATCTATTCTTTCAGCTTTGTGATAGGACTGAGAAACCTTTTTCTTACTATTCTAGTTGGAAACTATAGAATTTAGGTAATTTCTTGTAATTTTATTGCTTCGCTTCATAATTACATGTATTGCATAGTTTGATCTTTCTATTCTCAACAACCTTCATTATCAATGTCTTGGATTGTTGATTCTATCAAATCAATCATGTTGCTTATTAGCTGTTTTAGCTTGAGAATTCCATTACTTCCATAAACTTCGTGGTATGATGAATCAATCAGCAAACAAATGTTTGCCCTCATAAAGTGTCAATAATAGGTCCATGCAAAATAATCTTTTGTTTGTATGACTTCATGGTTTAGACCTGTTAATTTAATTATAATGAAGCCTGGATGGTTTCCTGCTCAGCAAAACATCTTTCCAGCTTCCAGATCCAATAAAAACAATATTCTTCTCTTTTCCTTTACATCAGGAGAAAGCAAAAGGCTAATTATGGTCATAATCACTAGTTAGGTTGTACCAACTAAATTATGGAATTCCTTTTGCTTCCAAATAGTTCACCTGAATAAGGCCTACATGTTAGCTGCTGTTGAGATGATGACCATGGTTCTTTTTCCATTTTTTTCATTTTTTTAAATTTTTTAATCATTTTTTTTGTGGCTTCTTTCATCATTGTACTTTAGATAAAGTCTGCCTTATACTACAAATCTCTTGATAGATTATTGACAAATTATTCCTCCGTAATTTTTTATTTTGATCGAGGATGTTGATCCTTTGCATTTGTATTGTTAATTATAGATTAGCCATTACTATTTTTTGAGCATTCAATTCATTTTGGATGGTTGAGATCCAATCTATTTTATTTGTTTTTTATATCCACCCTGATTTTAAATAGATCTAATTCTAATCATCCTAAAGTGAATCAGATGGTTGGGAGAGAATACGGCACAAATACTTACTGGCATGATGAGAGAGGGGAGATAACATTTTCATTTGACCTGATTATTAAAGATGGTTTGGAAATTTTGAATGATTGGCTCGAGTTCAAATTACCAAATTGTCATTTACATATCCAACACCTCTACTATAATTTTTGCATAAATACCACATCACCCATGCATGGAAAGGCACATTACACTCTTTAAGAGTTAAAATGATGATGTTTTGTATGTGATAGGAAAGATTTGGGTGGGTTGTATGAATATAAAAAACAAAGTTTAGATGTTAAATTTGTAAGTACATATGAATTGGGCGATATGTATGTAAATGCCCCTTAGATAAAGTGGACAAGTTTAATATACGATGGCTGTTGGAGAAGGAATGAAAGCCTCCCACCTAGGAGAAGCCTCAAAAGAAAAAAAGAAGTCTGCTACACGAACCTAAAAGAGATTACTTTTATGAGGATCTAAGTAGAATCTATGTTCTGAATTTCTTATTTATTTTTATTTTAATTGTTTACTTTGTATATAAAAACCTGCCAAACGAATAAAACAGAAATTGTATGTCCTCTGTGTGTGTGTGGAGGAAGAACATGATATGAAAATTAGTCCTACGCGTGGGAAGCAAAATTTGATGATATTTCGCTTTAATATTTTTCTTCTTTTTTTTTATTTGCATAACAAAGCTTTTCATTTTTTTTATTTTGATACCTATGTTATTCTCTCTTTTTTTTTTTTCAAGATTCATGCACTGGATTTTTTATCCGTTCATTTTAATGAGCAGAAGTTTATAACTCCTTTACACTGCTATTTTGAGATTTGCTGGAACAATTATATATATATATATATATATATATATATATATATATATATATATATATATATATATATATATATATATATATATGGAAGATTTTCATGCATACTTAATTTTTATCTATTTAGATATCTAACACTTAAAGGTCAAATCTTATCTTATCGAAATTCCAACCACCGTTACACCAAAAGGCTCATCGATGTTTAAGAGTTCAGCTTCATCCTACTTAAGGGGCTTCATGATATCATTTGTAACTACTCGAACTCACCCATCGGGATATTGTCTGTTTTTAGTCTAATGGCCTCATGGTTTTATCCCATTCGTGTAACTTCTCGAAGGTCACTCAGGAGTGCTCCAACGTGAACATTCCTAACTTTGAACTTTTTGATAAAATTCCAATCGTTACACTAAAAGGGATCTCAATGTCTAAGAGTTCATCCTCTTGGTACTTAAAGGGGTTCGCAACTTACTTGTGGGAAAAAAAAAAGAAAATGCATTATCATTTTTTTTAATATCATGAGAACCGCTTTATTCAAATAAGGCGTTGTCAATTATATTCAATTATTATGGATGATGATATTTTCATATGCATAATTTTTGGACTAAACTTTCTTAGCTTTTATGGCAAAATAAATATGTTAGAATTTATTTTGATTTACCATAAATTATCTTCAACTTAAAAAAAAGAATTATTTTCATTGTTTGAGGGTTGTTTCTAATTTGGGACAATCTTGTAAAGGAGGTGGAAGGGAGCTGAGAAATTCAGAAGGTATTTTTCTATCAACTGTGGTAAGACAAAAAAACAAATGATCTGAAACCTGGCTTATCCCTCTTTACCTCCTACTTATACATCATAGGACTTAGGTGCCCACACAGTGCTGTAAAAAATAAATAAATAATTATCTATAGGCAGTATTGTACCAAGTATGTCTAAACCTCCCGCTGATAAGAACCTCTAAAATGGATGCCAGGCGATCAATAAATACATATGGATGATGATGGAACTGAGTCTCCTTCTTTTGTTGCAAAGGATTATTCCTCAAGCTCAGTGATGCAGCTGGATAGATACCCTCTTCCTCGATAGGAAAGCTTTTTTGTGTGGGCAAGACGGTGAAAGAGCTCGGAGAGCGTGAGCAAGCTTTGTTGGAGGAACACGCATGAAAATGTAAGTTTGGTGAGCTCGGTCGGAAGAACTTGCGTGAATGCTGACAAGCATCAGCGGAGGTACTCACTAGGTTCTTCTGAGCTGCAAAAGAGATCTTATTGCTTGTCTTCTTAAAAAGTACGACTAACAAATATAATTAGTCCGGTCAGGATCAGGACGTCGAGTGCATGGTTAATGGGATAAGTTTGAAGTAGGTACTAACTTAGGGCTTTCTACCATTTGATTTAAAACTGAGTTTTGAAATAAAAGTTTGAACCAAATATATTGTGATTTGAACTTTATTGGAACTTTAAAACTTATATGTTGATCATAACTTCCACTAAAGGGGCTAAGTTTAAATAACAAATATAACTTATATCAATAAAAAATTTACAATAAAAATATCAATGAATGATTATTGATTAAATGACTGTTCAACTATAACATTGTGATCTTAGTGCAGTAAGACAATCTAATCGAGAAATGAGCAATTACATGAGAGAAAACATAAGATTGTGTTTGTCTATGAAGGAGATAAGAAACGGAAGGCACTTCTATTTTGCATGAATGGTGTTTCACACACACACACACACACACACACACACACACACACACACACACATATATATATAACACCTAATGCACTTTTCATGGATTTTTGTCACATGATGATCGGCTCTTTTGTTTAAGTTTTTTTTTTAGCTTGTTATAACTTTTGCTCTTTTATTGAGGCAATGATTGGTCTATTTCTGGACTGCAGATGACTAGGATGATTCGATCTTCAGTTAGAATTTTTAATGTTGCAAGTAAGTCGCATTCAAATTTGTCACCCTTTGGAAAATACTATTTCACATAACTTTGATGACATGTTGGTCAAGTCATGTGCGAGTAGTTCTTAAAGGGTCTTGACCCAAGCAATATATATTTTGGTTTCTTGTAGCACCAATTACAATGGATGTAGCTACGATGAATTTCTTCATATCCAGGCACATTTAATATATATAATTGGCCTTGTACACACCTTATGTCTATGATTTGTATTGTGTCCATCTAATATCTTTACTAACTTTATGCCCTCCTAATAAATAACTAAAGTAAATTTATATACATATTACACAATTCCTATATATTAACATATGTAACATCTAAGGCTTGATATTTATGTTTTTAACATTTTGGTGTCGTAAAACTATCCATGAAAAATTATATTTCAGTTAAAAAAGTTAGTAATGATGGTATTCTTGATGTAACATTAAATATATGAGGCTTGTGTGTTGACATATGAAAATTTAGATGTTTCAAATGTAAATACATAAGAATTGTGTGGTATGCACATGCACACACAAAGACAACAACAACAACAACAAAGGCTTCATCTCATTACGTGGTGAATCATTTTTCTCCATTGCGTTCTATTTAGTGTCATATTTTTATTTAGTTCTAATAAATTAAGACCATTTTTTATACAATAAGCCCAAGTTTTCTTAGGTCTACCTCTGTCTTTCTTAACATAAGTCGAATCTAAAACATCTACTCTTCTAATTGAATCATTAGCTTGTCGACGTTTAATGTGACCAAACCGTTTAAGATGACTCTCTAATTTTGTCTGTCACTAGAGCTACACCAACCCTATCACGGATATATTCATTTCTCATTTTGTCTCTAAGTGTAAAGACACTCATCCACCTAATCATTCTCATCTCGATAACACTTAACATAGTATTATGCTTCTCTTTTAAAGGCCAACATTCAACACCATAGAGCATTGCAGGTCTCACCACCATCTTATAAAATTTTCCTTTCAGTCTAAGCGAAACATTTCTATCACACAAAAGGTCTGAAGCATTCCTCCAACTCAACCAACCAACTTGAATTCTACTTTTAATATCCCCATCTATATCACCATCGCTTTGAACAACAGTGTAATCAAATTTTCTTTCTTTCTTTTTGTATTTTTTTAAATTTTTTTATTAGTCAACATAATTACTGCATATAACCACAGCTGCATATTTACTAAACTTATTAATATAACACAACTATCAACTAAAGTCAAAGCCAATCCTTAACATTTTTCTTCCATCTTTTACTGTGATAACATAATTGCTCCATATAACTCATGATTCCTCCAACATCAATGAAGTAGACCTTTTTCCTTTTGTTAGGTCAATCATACTTATATGCCATTCCAACTTCTCATCTTGAGCAATGAATGCTTTAAGAAAAGAAGGATAAAAAGAGAGCTTTTTCCACTTTGGAAAGATAATTAAAGCTGCTAACAAAATTTTCTTTATTCCTTCCTCCCTTTCTCTTTGTACCTGAGAGCTAAGATAGATATATTTTAACAGATAAAGAAAACATACAAAATAAATTAGACTAAAGTGCCATATGAGGTTGACAACCTAGTTGTTGCCACTTCACATCATTAGGTTTTCTTTATTTCATGTGTCTGTGGCCCAAATTCCGTTAATTTATTGTTACTAAATCTTACATTAAACAAGTTATAATGTCTCCCTCACTTCCCTTTTTTAAATTTTTAATTTTTTTTTGAAGATTTACATAGAAGCCATTCAATGTTTTTTGTATGTGCACAAACTTCAATTTTTACATATATGTTACATTATCTATGCTTGAAAAGGTATATTTCATTTTTCTAAGTTATAATAGAGCAGTATTTTAGATTTGATATGAAAAATTCAGGCAGTATAAATGTAAGAAGTAACGTTTTGTTATTAGATATGTAAATACATAAGAATTTGGTGTTATGCATGTAAATTCCCTCTTTTTCTTCTTCCATGTCACATTATATGATCATCATCACTACTACTTCTAACTGCTTAGTAGACGTGATTATATGTGCACTTGTCAAAGGCAATAATTACGTATAAAGTAAAATAATTTGAGCCTTGGGGAACCTCTTGAGCTCATAATTTGAATTGTGGCCCACTCAAAAAGACTTGGATGCCTTTGTTCTCTATGAAAAGAATTTATGCCTTTAATGATGCCAAGTTAAAATAAGATGTATCATATAATGCATGCATACATTCTTGAATAATCAAAAATGTAAAAATTGCTTTTAGCATTTTGTAATGCTTGTCTCTATTTTCACAAGTCATTCAGTATCCTTCAATACTAATGTATTAGATAATAAAATTAAATTCTATAGACATTTTTGTCTAAAAGTTCAGTTATGTTATCTAACATTTATTTGTATTTTTATTTTAAATTTAGTCATAATATCTAGTAATTTAGATGCATTGAGTTATAATACATGATTGATGAAAGCAAGATGGCATGTATGATGAAATTAGCCTTATCTTGAGATAAAATGTCTTGTAATATTTCAGGGACCAAAAATCAGGGGATGGTAGTGATTAATGCTTACCATCAATAATTACATTAAATGGGATAGGAGTGATTGATGCTTACCATCAATAATTACATTAATGTTATTTCCTTTCAATAAATTAGTGCTAGAATTATGCTATTGTAATTTTCTTTTCCATAAGAATGGGTTATTGCCTATTCCATCCAAAGGTTATTCGGGTATTTATTAGCTTGAGGCAAATAGTGAGGATGATCTTATATCCAAGTGATAACCGGCCATGGGGAGTTTTTCTGCCTCCTCTGTGCCTTGGAACTCGAAAAATTGCTCCACTCGATAAATCCACCCGGTTGGATCATCCATGCCATTATTATAGCGCGGAAAGTCCCTCGAAGTATCCTACAATATTACCAACATGGATAGAGCACTCAAGGACGATCCTGGCTCTCTACCCATTCACAAACCCGCTACAAGGTCGTAAACTCTGCCACGTAACATAATATCCTGAAGTTTTTTCTTTCAGTTGAATCTACAGATTTCCTACTTCATTTTTCAGGATTCAATTTTGATTTATTTTCACAGATGCAACCTCTGTTTCTAGCACAATAGAACTGTAGCATCAGCATGGTTTTTACTCAACAAATCCTTAAAATAATACAGTTTCTATTGATCTCTAGATCTGCCTTCTAAAAAAAATAGAAAATAATATGATATTAGAAACTAAATTAATATAAATTATTATTTTGATTGTTATAAATATTTTTTTTCCTTCTAAAGTATGGACGAGCATTAATTGCAGGTATAACCCAATTAGTATTTGGTTCATGTTCGGGTTAGGCATATTCAAATCAGGTTATTTGGGTTGAATATCTAAAATTCGTGTTAATTGAGTCGTGTTGCGTTACTCATATAATAAATAGGTTTGATGAGGCAACTTCAGGTTAGGTGGGATCGAGTCAAATATTTTGACCCATATAATAAGGTCGGACTCATTTTGAGTATATTCAAGTCGGTTCAAGTTTGTGTCAAACTCGAAATCATCAACCAAAATTAGCACCCATAATAAGCTAATTGCAAACTTTGCATCCAGTTGTATTACTATCATCACGTCAGGAATTGCAATGGTTTGAACATTTAATTTTGTTATAACTTATTATACTTAAGTTTATTGTTGTCAGATATTTGTATTATTAAAACTCAACTATATATGTACATTTAGACACACAAACACAGACCACACAATTCTTATACATTTAAATATCTAACACCAAAATTTTAATTTTTTACATTTATAATGCTAAAATTTATCATACCACGTCAAAATTATCTCTATTACTAACTCTAACAATGTAAAATATACATTGTTTTCTTGCATGTATAAAGTGCTTTAAACATAAAAATCAAAGTTCATATGTTAGATATATAAATGCACGAGCATAGTATAATATGTGTGTGCGTGTGTGTGTCTATATATATTACAAAGGAATGGCCGGACCTCATCCCCTATGCGCCTAATAATATGAGTACCACACCTTACACTTTGGGGGATTTGTACACCAGTCCAGAGGGGACTTACAATTGACAAGCAGATGCCCAACCAACTAATCTTTATGCGACGCCCAAATACACACCCAAATGCAGAATATTGCTCCTGTCTTTAGACAATTCCTAATCTTTCATGGGAATCAAACAAAACTTATATTATTTATCTTCCATCATTTACTGAGATAACAATCAAATCACTAACATTCCCAACCCATGATGCCTCCAACATCAAAGCATTAGATATCTTCTTTTTCTTCATTATTATTTGCAGTATTACCAAACCAATTATGGCATGCCAATACTTTTCAATATTGACCAAAATTAAATATTTTGAGTGATAGAAATAGAGAGAGAGAGAGAGAGAGAGAGAGAGAGAGAATGATCACTTTGGTAAGATTGTTAAAGCAGCTAACTACTGTTTTCTTTATTCTTTTCTTTGCTTCTCTTTCTAGCTGGAGAGATGAGTTCTACATCTTTCTTACAACAGTAAAAGGAAACATACAGAATATATTTAACAAAGGTTTGTTGCACTTTCACATCATCAGTGTTTCTTTATCTCTTGTTTCCTTGGTCTGCATACCATTAATTCCTCCTCTGCAAATCTTACATGAAATAACTAATACTGTCTGCTTCTCCTTTTTTTCCACTGTCTGATTATATGATTATCATCACTGCTACTCTATAGCTATGGCATATTTATACTGTTTTCAAACACTTTGTAGATAGGATTATATGGACTTGTCAAAGCTACAATCACATGTTAAGTAAGCTAGTTAGTAAAATAATTTATAGATAGGAAACCTTTTGTGCTAACAATTTGTGTGGAGCCCTAACTCAAAAGGAATTGGATGCTTTTCTTGTCCTTGAAAAGATTTTATACCTCCCTTTGATGTTAGTTATGTTAAAAGATGGATCATTTATGGCTTATAATTTATTTGGATAACTTTTGTGGATAGTTTTGACAAGAGAAATGTTTGAGTTTATTTTTTTTAAGGATATTGATATATAGGTGAGAGATGATGAATTGGATATTTCATTATGTATTGTATATGGCCATGAATCCATAAAATATATAAAGGTGCACACTATAAAGAGCATAATAAGAGGGGTGTTATATATATATATATATATATATATATATATATATATATATATATATATATATATATATATATATATATATATATATATATATATATATATATATAATTTTTTTAAAATATTTTATAGTACAACAAAATATATGACGAGGTAAATTTATAACCAAAAAATATAAAAATGATACAATCATTATGAATCTCAAGATTTATCTTTTTAATTAAAAAAAAGAAAAAAATTAATGCATGAGGCTCCTGCTATTATGAGATCTTAGGGGTGTGCATTATTTGGTCAAAACCTGGAAAAAATTAAACTGAACCGATCAAGTCCTATTGATTAGGTTTAATTTTAAAATGTATTTTGATTTTTTTTTAAATCTAAATATTCAGTTTTTTTGTTATTGATTTTGTTTAATTTCATTTGGATGAACAGATCAAAAAATTGAAAAAAAAATCAAAATTAAATGAAGGACTCATTAAATTAAACTGATATTTTATATATAAGATATGTAATTCATAATATGTGTTCATAACCAGACTCCAATTAACAACTAAATTTTTGTTTGGTCATAATTAATTTGTTCAAATCAATACTAATTTCAATTTTATCAGTACAGTTTCATCAAAATCTTACTTTGTTTGATTTGTCAGATTTTAGTTGCTACTGGTTTGACCAGTTTAAGAATCTATCCATCCAAACCAACTGAATGCTCGCCATTATGAGATCTAGAATCAAATTAAAGCATGCCATTTTTTGCTTTATTTTAAGAAAATTAATTCCTTGATTTGATTTAGTTTCATTCAGTGTCATAATATAAATAATCATTGCATGATGTAAGCCCGGCCATTGATGTGGCAATATATCACAAAAATCAAAATTGCTTTATATGGCCTATTTTTTAAATTAATTAGGTAAATACTATCATCAAAGTTGGTTGCATCTTTCTTTCTTTCTTTCTTGTTGAAATTATGCACACATTAGGTGGCAAGTTGTCTCTTCCCTTTTATCACACTATAAAGTCTACTCTTTTTGACATAATTAGTGGAGGAATTAAAAAGGAGCTATGGGTGACTCTCTCAACCATAGTTATGAAAAAAGCTTTTAAAAGTTGTCTCAAAAATTGGAAAAAACACTTTGGTGCTCTCTTACTTGTAAAACTAATTTAATGTCATTTCTTGACCTATTTTTTGAACCTAAGTTCTTATTCAACCAACCTAAATATATCATGTGCCTCAAAGCAACATGTAAGTTCATCAACCTTAAATATTAAAATGATTCATTAACACAATGAACCACATGAAATTTCTATATAGTGTATTTATGCTTTAGGTGATACGACGATTAGTTGAGTTTCATTCATATCTACAAGAGATAATACCACTCTGATTAGTGGGGCAAAAAATAAGAAGGTAAGATGCAATCATAGTTAGAAGAGAAAATAATAAATAAGAAAAAAAAACGATTTAGTTTTATAGCCAGAGTGTTATTTATCTAACAAACAATCCATTTTATTATGCTAAGACAAAGCAAATTCAAATGCAATATCACTATATTTGATTAACCTTAAAGGATAGCATTTATGTTCATTTTTTCTTAGAAGTTATTAA
>NEWO01000732.1:218947-238698 GCA_003013225.1 Phalaenopsis aphrodite
TATAACTATTATGCATGCATTTACAGTCGATATCTGCATTAGGTTTAAAAAAATTCAATCACTCTCAGCAACCAATAAAACAAATATAAAAGAAGATGAAGAAAAATAGGATGGGTAAAATCAGCGGACTTGCACATGAATAAGGACATGGCCTCCCAAAATAATTCGAGTCATTAACACTGCTAGCCTTATCACAACTATTTGGAGTTGGCACTGTTAATCCTCATGTTTTATTTTTTCCTGTTAAGTGTTGCCAGAGGCATTAAACAAATTCTTTGCAAATTATTTTGAACAACTTACATACATATAACCTTGGGTTGAACCTCTTTTGTCTTCTTAATCCGCAAACAATAACTTTATTTACTAGTCTGAAGGCATAATTTCTATTTCGTCATACATGTTTAAATCATTTTAGTTTATTTCCAATCATCTTATCATCAATTAATATGACCCAAATACTTTCTCTAATATAATCAGTCATAAATATATAATTCCCAATTTTACCATGCATCCAGCTAAACATTCTTTAAACATTCATAAATTTAGTAATATTTATAATAAATTAGATATTAAAGAGAGTAAAAAATACATGTATAAACTAGTCAAACAAAAAAAAGGAGATGTACATACCTAATTCAAGTGTATTAAGGATGAAAATTAAAAAATAATTTTCTTATATGAGAATATCAAACATAGGTAAGTGAGATATTTTGATAAATTTTTTATTGAAGTTATAAAAATACGATTGACTTTAGTGATCTTAATATCATAAATAATAACAAAAATTTTTATTTCTACTATTGCATTAGTAAAACAGAAGTTGATGATGTTTTAAGGAAAATGAAGTGCGGAAAAGTAGTAGGACCTGATGGTATTCTAATAGAAGTGTGAAAATGCTTTAAGAATTTAGAAATTTGTTGGTTTACTAAACATTTTAATATTATTTTAAAAGTTAAAGAAAGCCTCATGAGTGAAAAAAGATTATATCAATTTTGATTTTTAGGAATAAAAATGATGCACAAGATTGTTGAGAGATTGCATATTATATAAAAATATAGTTAATGTGTCATACATTAAAGTTACTAAAGATTAATTGAATATAGGTTACAACGTGTTACAAAAATTTCTCAGAATTAATTTAGATTCATGTCGAACAAGTCTACTAAGGAAGTTATTTTATTGAGAGGTTTGATGGATATAAGTATATAGAGAGAAAGGTGAATTTACATATGATTTTTGTTGGTTTAAAAAAAAAACTTAGGATAAGGTTCCAAGAGGAGTACTTTGGAGGGTTTTAGAAAAAAAAAGGTATTGATATTTCTTATATTTAAGTCATTAAAGATATGTATACTAAAATTATTACTCTAGTTCGAACACAAGAAGTATTGGCCCATATCTTTTTGCTTTAGGGTCTGAGGCAACTGCAGCTTTTTGAAGAAGCAGATGTGAAACTGCTGCAAAAGAAAGTGTTTTTCAAAAAATTGTGATAACTATTACAAAAACAAATTATTTTTAAAAAGTCAGACCGCATCTTTCTGACAGCTACAACATCATAACAGCTCAGATTGAAAAAAACAGTTTTCTACCACAATAATTTCTAAAAAGCAGCAAGAAAGCAGTTCCCCAAACAGAACTGTGGTGGTAGTCCGAAAAGCAAAGCAGACAGAAAGTTATCCCAAACATACCCTTAGTTATGGATGTTCTTATTGGACATTTATAAAAGGATGTACATTAGTGTATGTTTTTCGCTAATGATATCCTTCTTATGGATAAGCCTAAAGAAAAATTTAATGAAAAAGTTTAATTATGGAGGTCAACTTTAGACTCTAAAGGCTTTAGTTTTAGGAGATTTAAAACTGAATACATAAAATATAATTTTAGTAGTAGTAGATCTAGTGGCGGGAATGTAACAATAGGTGATCAAGCCATTAAAAGGAATGAATGTTTTAGATATCTCGAGTCTTTTGTTCAAAGTGATGGTGATATAGATGAGAATATTATTAGTGAAATTCAAGTTGGATGGTTGAAGTGGAAGAATGCATCGGGTCTATTGTGATATATAAAAATAACACTTGCATTTAAAGAAATTTTTATAAGATGATGGTGAGAGATGCAATTTATGGTGCAGAATGTTAGCCTGTAAAAGATAAACATTAAATTAAGTGTTGTTGAGATGGGAAGCTCATGTGGATGAGTGGTTTGCACTTAGAGACAAAATGCGTAATGAATATATCACTGAAGGGGTTGGCGTACCTAAAACATGATGGATTTGCCAATAAGTCCTTCAAACGGGCTTCACAGCATAACCCAAACCATCTCTAAAGCAGGTAAATTTTCTTCTTTCTTCTTCGTATCATCTTAACCCTTTCTTCTATCTTCACTGATATCACGCTAAAGACTCTTACGGAAGTTCACAAATCAATTTCGTCAAAGGTGATCGGAAACGAAAAAATGCATAATTTGTGGCAAATCTCAAAATGAAAACGTGAGGAGTAAAAAAAAACTATGACATCGTTAAAATGAGTTTTGCATTTACTGATTTTGTCCCCGGAGTCTGAACATAGTGTGTCGCTTGCTTGTTGCATATCACAATTTTACTATTATGCATAATCGCACAGCTTCTGAGAGGAGAAGAAATTGGGAGAGGCCTCTCGTGCAAACGAAACCGATAGAGGTGGGAGAGGAATCGAAGGTTCTGGAGAGGTTTCCCACCATTTGACGCATCCCAGAGCTAAATATCGTGAGTTTGTTGGAAACAGTACGAGTGCAGGAGAATAAGAAATAATTAGGTTTAATTAAATTAATTAAACTAATAACTCCCAATTTTTATATCTCACAATCTATTCATAATTTATATATAGTATTGTTGATTGATTTGACGCTTAGAATTTTATAAAATTGATTCGGTTGAAATCTGAGGGATGTGAAATTTTGAATACATTTTAAGTCGCTAAAAATTTTTACTTGATTTCACAAAACTAATTATTACAGCAAAGAAACGAGTATGTGTTTCTAACAACAATTGCCAACTTTAAGCTTTGTGTCAACTATCCTTTTATACAAAAATTTGACTAAGGGGAATGTTATTTTTGATACTACTTACCACAAGTGGAGATGTGTTTCATAAGATACATATAAATCATAACATGAACGCCTACCCTTCCACTTGGTAAGACAACCTGATGGATCACCATTGGTAGTAGTCACAAATTTCTCATTGAGAATAACTTTTAGATGTGGATCAAGTTTCTGTGGATAGTTACATAGTTGTTTAGCAGGCAAGCATGAGCTTGGGGTTGTGAATACTGAAGACGTAGAAGAACAGAAAAAAACAAATTGAAGATAATGGCACAAAGTCAATTAGTTCAAAAATTGGACCGAACTAGAGCCTTTATTGTTTTAAACTCATGAAAATTCATTTCAAATAGCTTGAAAGATTAAAATGATCCCCATAATTTCCACCGAGTTGAATCTTCTTGTACAAACAATCACTACAGCACCTTCTTTGAATTTAAAGCATCTTCTATGACCAAATAATCATCGAACATAGATTTTGTAATTAAAAGAGTTAACAATATGCTTATAATGAATATTTTCATGAATGGCACGCACATGTTAAGCAAGATTGTGAAATCTCAAGGGGGTTAGATGCAACTAGGGGTGTAAACTAGCCGATCTTGAGCAAGCATGAGACATGTTCATGTTCGGTTCTTTTTATTTTTATTTTTATTTTTATTTTTTTTTTGCTTATATTTGGCTCGTGTTCAAAATAGCTCGAAAATTGAATATTCGTGTTCAGCTCGATTCAAAGTTTTCTATTTGAATTATGTTTGTGATCTGCTCGAAATAATAATTTATTAAAATTTAATAAATTAAATAATAATATTTATTTTTATAAATAAACTATCACAAATCCACAGTTGTGTGAACCCAAATCACGCTCATGCATGAAAATTACTTCTGTGAAAGAGAGATTCATAATTTAAAGAGGGTCAGTAACGTGGCAACGCAACCATACAGAAGGCGGATGCAGGAAATTGCAGAACACCAAAAAATATGTGGAAAATCTGAAATGAAATTTTTTCAGGAATTTAAATACATACTCCCCATTTTAATATATTTAATAATGTTCTGACTGCTGCAAGCAAGTTCCCGAAAAAAAAAAATTGTGAATACGCAGGCAACGTTGTGGAGCTTTTACATGCATACAAACAAATCCTATATATTTTTATATTTGGAAAACAGATTTTTAGGAGAATTTACTTGCATACCACCCAAATCTTATGTGTTTACACACCTAACACGAAAAATTAGCATTTTTAGGAGTTCGTACATAGATAACAGCCAAAACCTATGTAATTACATATTTAACACATAAAATTATGATTTTTTATAATTTTATCATCCAAATAATTTTTTAAAAATAATAAAATTTAACATTGTTTGAATACAATAAATAAATATCATTATTTAATTCTTTAATTATTTCAAACCAATACGAGCCCAACACAAACGAACTGACTTTTGTTCGTGTTCGGCGCATTTATAAACCAAGTTGAAAAATATGACAATACACGCAGTTAGGGTGAATCGAAGGTGGTAGTTTACACGACTCGGCGCGGGGCTTGGAATTAACCAAGAAAAGAACAGACGGCCAGATAGTGAAAATAAATTCTCTACTATTATATTTCTATCACAAGAAGTTTAATATTGAAATAATACGTGAAAGAGCCACTAAAGAAAATAATTAAAATTAACAAGTAAGAATTTGTACATTTTCATTTGCTGTTCTCAATTTTCTATGCACAATTAATCCTCTTTAGTTCATCTTATTCACATGATTAAAACCAAAAAATAAAATTTAAGCAATATAATGAGTTATCTAAAGATAATTCAGGAGCAACCACACTTTTAAACTGCAGTAATCCAAGGAAAAAAATATAACATGCATACTGATCTTCATATCTAAGAAAACATTCAATATGTTAAACTTTTATATTTTTAGAATAAATTTTATATATGCTAATGCATATATCAATGAGTTTTTTCTGAATGAACGTACACAAATTTTTTATATGTATTTATCTTAATTTTACTTTTATTTTATACCATTTACATATATTTATGTCTATGTGAGGGCAGCATCAACAAAACCTTACACACACTTTGCCAATATTATCCCGTCGGCACAGTGGTTAGCAATCAATACATCGCAATTGTATAGGGTAAAAAGGCCCTTACCTGTCATTATTTCGTTGGCACAGTGATTAGCAATGTAAACAACATAATATTCTAGGGAGGTGAGCTTTGGTCTACTCGCCCCAGGTCGATATTATCCCGTTGGCACAGCAATTAGTGATCTAACCATCACAAGTGTCTGGAGTGGTAGAATTACTCTACGTGTGAGAGTACATTGGTGTCCTCTAATTGTGCCATTAGAGGGTAAAATCCTCCTCTAAACATGGACATACAAGATTTCATATATAAGTTATTTTATTCTTTATAACATACAATATTCTGAGATATTTTTATTCATCTACTAACATGCATATTTAATCTGCTTGATGCGGGACTATACAGTTCACGGTTGTTGATCGGGCGTGTCTTTGTGCCCGTCCAACCTCCCATGATAGATCGAACCAGTCCAAGGTTTTAAGAGCCCCGATTAAGCTCCGCTCGCTCGCTCTCCATCCCAAGTCTCGCACCCCACTTGCCTCCTCCCTGTGCCCTAATCTTTTGCAGAAACTCCTAGTCGTTGCTCGCCTCTTCAAATCCCTTCCATTTCTTCTACTCCTTCCTTCCTAGGTTGCCTCCCTTCTTCCATATTTATACGTGTTCTTTCTCAGGTCTAAGCAGTGGATTTTCTTTGTGATTTCAGGTTTTGGGTCTGCCTCCAAGGCATTCCCTCTTCTGAGGGTTGTATCTGACGGCGGCCGGTGCTTCGATTATACCTCGCCTGAGGTAGTGACTACCTCCCCCATCCTACTTTCCTATCGACATCCTTTCAGCACCACTCTGCCCTTTTGCTTGTCAGCCTCCCCGCTGTGAGTCTCGTCGTTCTCCCGCCACAACCATTGTCTTGATACTCCTCCCCGTGTACATCAACTGGTCGTCAGAGTTCCAAGGTCCCTCCAGCGACCTCCACCTCTCCACCCGCCGAACTCCTTATCGACTTCTCGGGCACACCGCTCCACCTCCCCGGATCTCTCCTCTGCACGTCCACCAATGTCTGCACCCTCCTAGCAGCCACCGAGTCCAACTAGGCCCCCCTTCAGCGGGTTTTCAGCCTCCACCCCTCGCTGCCTCGCCGGATTCGTCGCCTTACAAGGTTGTTTTCTATTTCACGCTTAGTTAAATTATGCTTTGCTAATTCTTTTACCACATATGTGTTATTTCGATCGTTGTTTATGTTTTATGTCATTTACCATTTATGTGTTATTGTTGTGACAAATCATAATTGTATTCTTTCCAAAATTCTACAATAAAATTGTTGTGTTCAAGCCGTAATTTGGGTTAACTCCAGTATCATTTGATATCAAAGCTGGCCCAACCCTAGTCCTACCCGAAAGTTCCCTTGCATTCGCCCTCACCCAAGCCACCCAAAATATTTTTTCTCTTCTTTTCCTCTTTCCTTTTTTTCCCTTATCTTCTTGTCTTCTTCCATCTCTCATCTCTTTCACGAAATGCTTTCAATCATAACAACTCATCAATATGCATCGAACCCGGTCCCGAGAATAATACAATGAGAGATTCATCGCATACAACAATGATTGGCCAAGATAGACGGCAAGACTTCAAGCGACGTTACTTTCGACCGTGATATCGAGAGTCAAAGAGGAGACCGCGACGATGACCTAAATTCTATTCACCGTGATGACGTCAACGATGATGAATTAACTACCACAGGAGACCATGCGAGGAGCCCACGTTCGACACCCATCAAGATTTCGGCATCAAAACGTTCCTACCGTAATTCGACGGAAGCATGGATCCCGACGACCTCACTGACTTGTTGCAAGCGATCGAACCCATATTCGATTAAAAGGAGGTGCTTAAGGACAAACTGGTTAAGTTTGTCGCTATCAAACTAAGGAAAAGTGTGTCGTTATGGTGGGACAACTTGCAACGACAACGAGACAATGATGAAAGATCACTAAGTGGACCAAAATGAATGAGGCAATGCAAAAGAAATATCTTCTGCCCCACCGTCATCATGACATGTTCCTCCGGCTCCACAACCTACAACAGTGTGACCTATCAGTCAAGGAATTCACAACACAATTCGATATAGATGAAGTGCGACCTAGTCGAACAAGAGGAGCACACAATAGCCCGCTATCTCGAGGGTTCAAAACCAGTCATTAGTAACATTGTACAACTCCAGCTATATTGGACGCTAAACGATGTTCAGACTCTCGCATTAAAAGTAGAACGACAATAGAAGCAAGCCAAGTCCCAAAACTCCTTCCAACAACAATCGACATTCAAATCACCCATCTCAAAACATATCCACCCCCAAGTCCAGGTTGAAAGCTGGCAAGTCACTACCAGGAATTACGAAAATCACCCTGAGCAAAGGGGAAGTTCTTCTGGGACAATTCCTGCAGAAAAATTTTTTCGGTGCCATAGGTACGACCAAATCACCGCCAATTGCCCCATCACCCACGTAGTCTCTTTTACTAAACAAGATGTCATCGAAGAAGTAGAAAAAATGAAGGAAGCTCAATTTGAGGATGGTTTGGAAGAAGCACTCCCCTCCCCAAAGACGAAGGTGAACTATTAGTCATACAGAGGGTCCTCCAATCTGAACCCAAAAGAGACCCTTCATTGTTGCAACATAGTATCTTTCATACTACATACACAATCAAAGAACCAGTTAAATCATCATCGATGATGATAGTTGCGAAAACATCTTATCCACATTAATGGTCAAGAAAATCGGTTTAGCCACACAAAAACATTTGTGATCCCATAACTCACCTGGCTCAACAAAGGAAACGAGATTCACATCGATCAACAATGTTGGGTCGAATTATCCATTAGCAATCAACTACAAAAATACGTTCGGTGCGATGTAATTCCAATGGATACATATCACATTCTGCTGAGACAATCATGGCAATTCGACTGAAAAACACAACACAACGACTTTAAAAACACATACACATTCAAGAAGGATGGAAAACACATCATGTTATTGCCTATAAAAGATGTGCAGGCAGCGATCGACATCGAAGACGCATTAATCTCACGGGCCACCTTTCTACAATCAACGCGCGATGCGCCGATAACACTAGATTTGTTCCTCCTAAAAGATATCAGCATGGATAGTGAGATACCCACACAACTTCAACAACTCCTACACAATTTCCAAGATGTCATGATCGACGATTTTCCAAACTACTTACCTCCACTGCGGGACATCCAATATGTCATTAACCTCATACCAGGGTCGATTCTACCAAAGAGACCCGCCTAACAATTACGACCAGCAGAGTACGAGAAACTCCAACGTTGGGTGCACGATGTTGTTAAGAGAGGATTGTACGCGAAAGCACCAGTCGATGTATTGTATGTGCTCTCATCATACCCAAAACAGTGGCTCCTGGTGGATGTGTATTGACAGTCGTGTCATCAACAAAATTCCAATCAAATATTGCTTTCCCATTCCACAGCTCTCAAAAATTGACCTACAGAGTGATATCATCAGATCAGAATGTGGTTAGAAGACAAGTGGAAGACTGCCTTGAAGACACGAGAAGACCTTTATAAATGAACAGTCGTGCCTTTCGGCCTTCCAACACACCCAACACCTTCATGTGCCTAATTAATCAAGTTTTTTGAGCCCATAGTTGGAGATTTGTGGTGGTCTACTTCGATGATATCATGATTCATAGCAAATCCGAAGACCACTACCTCGAGCACCTACGGGCGATACAAGAGAACTTATGACCTGAACAATTGTACGACCACACCAAGAATGTCACTTCCTTAAAAATCAAGTATGTTTTTTGGGCTATATTTTGTCTAGCACGATGATACAAATGGACCCCACAAAAATCGAGACAATCATAAGTTGAACCGCATTGCACAATTTTTACCGAGAATCGACAATTTTTTGGGCTAGCTTCCTACCAAAGATTTGTTCACAACTCCAGCACTATCACTGCCCCTTCACAAAGTTTTTGAACGAAAAGAGTTCGCATGAACGATCATAGCCTAGACCAGCTTCAACATATTCAAGGAAAAGGTCACCCAAGCCTCAAATCTGGCTTTACCTGATTTCAACCAACTGTTCGAAGTTGAGTGTGACGCTTCCAGCGAGGCATTAGCGTTGTACTAAGTCAAAGTGGTCGCCGGCGAAAAATTAAATGAGAATCAACGAAAATATCCCACATATGATAAAAAATTTTACGTCATTGTTAGAGCCCTAAAACATTGGTTCACTACCTACTCATCCTCTTCATGAAACATGAAGCTCATAAATTTTTAGATAGTCAAAATAAACTCTAAGGGCACCACGCAACCTAGGAAGGATTCTTAGCATCCTTTCAGTTCATACTCAAACACAAAGCCAAAAATTAGAACCGCGTCGCGAAGCTCTAAGCCATCGCCACCTCCTGATCACATACACGCAAATGCGCGTGATAGACTTTGAAGTTATAAAAGACATCCATGAGACAGATAAAGGCTTCCGGATTGTTCCAACACAACAAGTTATGCATTTCTCGATGCTCTCTACGTGAAGCTATCATCCAGGAGAATTACAGTAGCGGATTGACCGGCCATTTTAGTGGGAGATAAAACTCTTGCACTCGTGAAATAACATTTTTTTGGCCCCGACTAACATGAGACGTAGAGCGACACGTCCGACAATGTAAGATTTGTCATATCGCCAAAACATGTGGCCAAAATGCAGAATTGTTCTCTCCTTTACCAATCCCTGAAGCACCCTGAGTCGATGTCAGCATGGACTTTGTCGTAGAAATTCAACACACACAAAGGAATAAGGATTTTGTCATGGTTGTAGTTGGCTATTTCTCAAAGATGGCGCTTTTCGTTGTCTACCATCAGACGTTAGATGAATCTTATATTGTTGATTTGTACTTCTGCGAGATCGTTTGGCTTCACGGCATTCCCATGACCATTACCTCTGATCAGGACGTTAAATTTTGGAGCCACTTCTGGCGGACTCTCTGGAGCAAATTAGACACTAAACTCCAATTCAGTTCTACAACATACCCTCAGACAGATGACTCAACCGGAGCAAATTCACGGCATTCCCAATACCATTACCTCTGATCAGGACGTTAATTTTTGGAGCCACTTCTGGCCGACTCTCTGGAGCAAATTAGACACTAAACTCCAATTCAGTTCTACAACATACCCTCAGACAGATGACTCAACCGAAGTAGTTAATAAAAGCCTTCGGAATCTTTTCACAACTTCATAGGGATCAACATCAAACAGTGGGATTTTGTTCTCGCTCAAGTCAAATTTGTCTGCAATATATCATTAAGATAAACCACAGGATACACGCCACTCAAAATTGTGTACGACAGCAAGCCTATCACACCACTCGAGTTGGTCCCACTTCTACACACAGCAGATAAGCAAAGATAATATAGAACGTGCTAACCAAATTCAGCAATTCCACAAGAAATTTAGGAAAGCAATTTCTAAAAAAAACCACAAATATAAAACATAAGCAAACAAGTCCAGGAAAAAGGTAATATTTTAAGAAGGCGATCTTGAATGGATCCGCCTAAAAAAAATGATTTACTACAGGAGCATATAGCAAACTCAAGCTCAGAATCAACAAACTTTTCTGCATTTTAAAAAAATTAAACGACAACACATACTAAATTGACCTGGCAAAATAATTCAAAATTTTAGCAACATTCAATGTTGCATATCTCACTCCATATTACGAGGAACTAGAAGCTTCGCCAAATGATGTTGAAGCTCCCCCAACCTAGGGGGATTGACTGGGGCTATACAGTTCACACCTGTCAACCAGGCATGGCTTTGCGTCGGTCTAGCCTCCCCTGCTAGATCGGACCGATCCAAGGCATTAAGAAACACGATTCAGTTCCGCCCGCACACTCTCTATCCCGAGTCCTACGCCCCGCTAGACTCCTCCTCGTTCCCAAATCTTCAGTAGCGCCTCCTAGTCATTGCTCGCCCCTTCAAAACCCTTCGATTTCTTCTCCTCCTTCCTTCCTAGGTTGCCACCCTTCTTCCCTATTTATGTGTGTTTTTTCTCAAGTCTAAGTAGTGAATTTTCTTTGTGATTTCAGGTTCCGGGTCTGAGTCCAGGGCCTTCTCTCTTTCAAGAGCTATATCCGACTGCGGGTGGTGCTTCAGTTGTACCCCGCCTGAGATGGTGACTACCTCCCCCACCCTACCTTGTTGTTGGCATCCTTTCAGCATCGCTCCACCCTTTTGCTTATCAGTCACCTCCATACTGCGAGTCTCGTTGTTCCCCCACTGCAGCCACTATCCTGATAATCCTCCCCGTGTCCACCAGCTGGTTATCAGCCTTTCAAGGTCCCTCCAGCAATCTCCACCTCTTCTAACTGCACCTCCCCACCAGCCAAGCTCCCTGTTGACATCTCCAACAGGCCGCTCCAACTCCATAGAGCCTCTTCGTCGCACGCCCGCAATTTCTTGCACCCTTCTAGCAGCCACCAAGTCCACCTAGGCCCCCCTTCTGCAGGTCATCAGCCTCCAGGCCTCGCTGCCTCACTAAATCCACCACCTTTCAAGGTTATTTTTTGTTTCATGCTTAGTTAAATTCTACTTTGTTTTTTCTCTAACCAATTATGTGTTATTTGGATCGTTGTTTATGTTTTATGTCCTTTACCGTCTATGTATTATTGTTGTGAGAATTCATCATTATAATCTTTCTTAAATTTTTCAATAAAATTTGTCATATCCGAGTCATAGTTTGGGTTCTTTGATATCACTGTTATGCAACTATTTGTCATACATAACTCTCATATCATACATATCTTTTATTTATATCATGTATATATTTCTCTATCGTGCTTATCATGAGTATCTATCATATTATGCATACCTTGCAGATCATGTATATCATACACATCATGCATCTCATACATATCTTTCATGCATATCTATCATGACTAACAATATAATGATCTAACTAAACAATAACATCAATGGCGCCAAACATAAATTTTGAAATAAAGAAAATTACTTAAATTTAAAATTGTAATTACTCACATCGGTTGTCAAGCTAAAATCTTAATCTTCGTAACTAGCTAGCGTTACGATAACTTTATGTTGAACTTAAAAACCTATAAAACATACTACTAAACTTTAAGATTTAAGCAATTCTTGTTAAACAAATTATTTTTAATTAATTTACATAAATTTTACGGAGCCTACCTAGGAATAGCTTCCACTCACTTGCCTCAAACTTGACACCTCAGGTAATCAACCTGAAATTTGTAAATATCTTAGGATTTTAAAAATTTTCGGCTTAAAGTAATTTAACCCAAAAGTAACTTTCTTACCTCAATTAGGACTCTCGCCACAAGTTTGTCTTTCCAAAGCTGCCAAAAATTCTCCCATCTTCTTCCTAACACTTCAAATTTCATTTTCCTTTCGCCAATTTCATGCTAAAGCCCTTTCAAAAATTCAAAACCACTTATGACACTTTCGATGCAAGTTCGGCGTCTCCGATGACCATCGGAAATGAAAAGGATTCACAATTCGTCACATACGACAAAATGGAAACAAGATGAAAATGAAAGTTGCAAATAAAGTAAAATAGGGTTTTCGTACTCACAGATTTCACCCTAGAGCCTAGAAATCTAGTTGCTTGCTCCTCGTTGTCATGCATCTAGGCACTATCCCGACTCTATCAGTGTAGTTGGAGTCTCGGGCTCCCTCGGCTGAGAGAAACAAGGTGGGGGAGGAAGAGAATGTAAGGGATAGGGGAAGGAAAGGGGAAGGAGTACAATTATGCTCATATTTCTCCCTCGAACTCCCTACCATGAACTGCGGCTCCCAGACCGCCACTCACCTTCACTGCTCTAGCAGAATTCCTCTGTCGAGTGTAACTGAGTCGTTGTTGTGAGGGATAGGGGAAGGAAAGGGAATCGGGAGATGGGAGGAGAATTCAAAGGCTCTGGAAGCCCCCATTCGAGTGAACCGGCGAATAAATTGTGCTAGAGGTTGGTGGGGAACAATAAGGACACGGGAGTTTAGGAAATAATTAGGTTTAATTAAATTAATTATACCTATAACTTCTAATTTTTATATCTCTCAAACCGTTCATAATTTATATATAGCATTATATATTGAATTGATCGTTTTTACGAGTCGAATTTTAAAAGATTAACTCGGTTGAAATATGAGCTATCCGAAATTTGGGGTATATTTTAGATCGCCAAAAATTTTAATCGATTTCTCAAAATGAATTATTACAGTGGTTATGGTTGTTGAGGCCCGGAAAGGTGGCGGCAAGATAGGGAATGTGTGGGACAGCGAAGGAACTACAGCAACGCAGTGAAAGAGGATGGAAATATCGGTTGACATGGGGCAACAAGTTGGGTGGAAAGCAGAGCTGCAAGGTGCAATGGTAATTGGTAGAATAGCCAGGGAACAGTGGGAAATCAACAAGCTTGTTGTTTTCTCGATAACGACAGCGTGGGGGAAAGGGTGAGAAGTGGAGGAAGGTGTTGGGATGGCTGAACAGGGAGACAACCATGATGGCATGCAACTAGCTACTGGGAGATGGGGAAACTGCAAAGAGAACTGTCAAATCCCAACTGGCCCACACCTTTAGAGTCGGTTGAGGTGCGATAGAGGCGAACAATTCAGCCAGACTAAGGCCCATTTGGCACAGTTTATTTGGTGCAATGCGGTGCATTTTTCAAAATGCATTTTTCAAAATGAACCCAGGCCCATATGAGTAAACTACGTTTTGACAGTTTTTTCAAAAAACTGCATTTTCAAACAACTAAATTAGTGTTTTCACACCGTTCCTGGCTAGATGCGGTTGTAGCTTTCTAGCTGTGGCCTGGCTTTTCCAAAAATTTAATAAGCTGCAGCTGCCCCAAATAGACCCTAAATTCTCACCAACACTCATTCTGACTTGCAGAATTAGAACACAGTGGGTGATGAACTAATCTAACAAAATCGGTACAAACATACGTGATACATTGCATTTCGTAATTTGTACTCATAAACATGAAAAATTATATCACCAAAACATATAAACAATACAAAACTACTAAATATAATAAACAAATAAAAATACTACACAAGCTCCCAAAATTATAAAACTATAAATGTAAAAGTTGTATAAGTCACACATGGTTATTCGCCTCTGTGTTCTTTGTGCTTTCCTAAAAGAATAAGGTAGAGTGAGCAACAATAAGCTCAGCGAAATAATCAAGGTTCAAATAAAATTTTATACGCGGAAAAGAAATAACATGCATGCTCATATGAAACTGTACATATTCAGACGCAACTCACAACATGTTAGAATCATATATAAAATGAATAGAAAGAATGTAGAGTTGAAATCAAGAATGTTGTGTAAAATATGTACGTCAGTCCATTCACGTAAAGTCATAAGTATGTTCATAGAAGTGTCATCAAAGCAATATCATCATAGCATCATAGTATTGTTATTTCATTGCAATATCACTTGTAAATATATAGTCCTCAACCATATTAATGTCCTATCATCCATATTTTGGGTTAATGCAAGTTATGAAACATTTTTTATGAAACCCTAAGTTACTTAAGAATTTCAATTTATTTACTCGAGGAGGCGAGCTCGAATCTAGCGAGTGGGAACTCATCGTACGGCTGCTCCGCTGAGTCAAGTGAAATAACCTTGTGTTAACGTAAGAAATACGATCTTCTATAGGTTCTCAAGTATGGTCGAATTGTCCACCTCTGTCACACCTCAGCTGACCCTTAAAGGGGTGTTTGTTGGATGTGACAAGAACAACCAAGAGGACAGTTTCCAGAAGGCTGCAGAAAGGACAGCGACAAAGGAAGCAAAGGGAGGTTTGAGAAAAAAGGGGAATCGAGATAAATACCATCTCGAGAGCAAGATACAGCAGGAGTCCACTCGACCATTGGAAGAAAACCATTACCTCAGAACGAGATATAGTCGGAGCATCATTTGACCATCGATACAGCCCTAGAAAAGAAAATAGAGGACGTCAATGGAAGTCCTGACAAAAACACAATAAAAAATGGACCTAAACAAGAAGACGACATATATAGACCTAGGGTAACTAAAAAGCGGACCACTATTCTTATGTGCGGCTGATTCATGCCCAATTATGGTCTTTCAACCCCTTTCCAGCGTTGGTTGAACAGGAGAAAGCCGCGGTATCAGTTCATAGGGGGCCCTGCATCATGTGTCGCTAAAGGAAGCAAAGAGAGGTTTTAGAAGAAAAGGGAGTCGAGACAAATACCACCTTGAGAGCAAGAGACAGCAGGAGAACCACTCGACCCTTGAAAGATAACCATCACCTTGGAATGAGATATAGTCGGAGTATTATTTGACCATGGATGCAGCCCTAGAAAAGAAATCAGAGGACGCCAATGGATGTCCTGACAGAAACACAATAAAAAATGGACATAAACAAGAAGATGACATATATAGACCTAGGGTAACTAAAAAGCGGACCCCTACTCCTATGTGCAGCTGATTCACGCCAAAGTATGGTCTTTCAACTCCTTTCCAGCGTCAGCTGAACCGGAGAAAGCTACGGTATCGGTTCACAGGGAGCCCGCACCACTAGCACTGCGTCGCTAATCCTTGATTAATTAACAGCAAAAGCCTATCCTATCACTCATGCCATATCATGCCAAAAAATAATTTTTTTCACGGAGATCACTTTATGATTAACAAAATGTCAGGTAGCACTACTAGCAATAGCTACGAAAACAAGAAAATTGCATTAAGAAAATAAGGCAGTAGAGAAAGATTCCACAACAATGAAACCATCTTCACTATAAAGAAACCAACAATAAAATTGAATCCTTCATAAAAGTAACAGTTAAAATCCAATCTAGTTGATCATAATCAATACCTTTATCATCAGATCATTCATCTTGCATTATTCCATCCTTAGAAGGTTGTGCGACAATTTCAAGAATATTTTTGTGTTACAGTTCTCTTTGTTTAGCCTCTAAGATAAACGGATGACCCTAACATGTGTGTCAATAAAGATGCAGTCTTGCTTGATTCACAATGCTTCCAATTATTCTTGCAACCTTCACAAAATCTGATCCCCTTGTTGATTGGTCAAGCAATTCTGATATTGAGCCACGCTATGACTATGTTTGATGCAACCTATTGTTCTAATATAGTGAGGCAAGAAGTATCAAGGTTCAACATTTTTCCTTACGCAGACTAATGGAGAATGCTATTTTCACTGTAATTGCAAATAATAATGTACTTCTTTCTATGAACTTTTAATGAGAATAGAAAAAAATAAAGAAAGAGATGATAAAATAATTAAACTGAACTACAAAGCAAACTATTCAATGTGAAGTTATCAACTAATACTGATGAATGATAGAAAATAAACGAAACTTAAGTTTGCATGAATTGGAGATGAAATACTAAAAAAACTAAACCACGATATCTTAGTAAATCACCAAGATGTCCTACAAGAGTTAAAATATAAATATGTGAAAAGTCAATATAAACTCAATCAAACTTGCATCAAGAACTAATTAAAACAAAGAAAAGTATGGTGAAGAAAGAATAAATATTCCGATCTCAAATCTTGAAATTGAACAAGGATGGCACACCCTGAATGAATCCAAACCTCTTCTTTAAACAAAAAGACTGCATCTCCAAGAAAGCTTATTTCATTGTTAGTTAAATGATATAGATTTAAACCTTATATAAAATATAAACATCAGAGAAAAAAAAAAACTAACAAAGTTCCCATTACAAATGTGACTATCCAAAACCTACAAATTACTAGACCATGAGCTATGGTTTAAAGGAACTTAACTCCTAATGGACTCATTGTAACGTACAATAAGTACAGCATACCAAACAGTACCCAGACAGGATCACTCGCACCATCTAAGTATAATGTAGAAGATTCATTAACATACCTTAAATAGACATATCATCTAATATGTTAGATACATCATGTCTAATGACGCCAAAACAGATTTTTAGTTTTGAATCATAAAACACATGAATTTTTTATGCATCTTATGATGCTAATGTAATGCACAGTTCAAAGAACTTACCTTAGGGTTAAACATGGCAAAAAATAGAAGTGGTTTTTACATACATACCACCCAATTCCTATGTATTTATATATCTAACACCCTAACCATTACTTTTTACATTTATACTACACAAATCTTCATATCATATCAAAAATACCACAATCTTAATTTTTAAAAAGTGAAATACAGCTTTTCATGCACGGATAAAATGGCATTTATGTATAAAATTAAAATTTAAGTGTTAGATATGTAAATAAATAAGTATTAAGTGGTATGTATGTAAATTTTCTAAAATAGATATGAAGGCCTTCTATCATACTCTAAGATATTTTCCATCCTTTTTGATAAAATCGACCAAATTTAACTTAAAATGAAAGATACCATACATGTTTTGTTGATTGCAGAAACACCCAAAACACACAAGTCTACCGTGATCCAACTAACTCCAAAGCACCTCAATATAAGAAAGATCAAGAATACTCAATGAGTGTACATTTCCAATGACGATTGTAAACTTTGAACTTTGAGCTCTGCACCGCCAAAGTTTTATTTGTGGTAATAACTAATTACTCAAATGACATTAGGATAATATCGCATGATATTATGTGTCGAGTTAAGAGAATACATGACACTGTGTTGGATCAATAATACTATAATGGTACATGTTACGATAAAATGAACAGCAGCAGATTAAGCACAAAAACAAAAAAGACTGAACCATTTATTATAGAAACCTAGAAATCACTTGAGTTCTAAAAAAGTTGACAACATAACGTAATTTGCAAGACCAATAATAAATCATTAGAATATTATAAGCATGTCAAACAATTATGCAGCAGGTATTAAAGCCTGGATGTAATCAAGAAGCGATAGCTTAAAGAGTTTCCAAAGTAATGAGATGCTACGATGCTGAACAGAAACATGAAATTGTAAATCTTAAGGACACTTAGAATACGTAGTAAAAGGTACATACTGCTGCAAGACTGTACTTATCACGGAGTTGCTGGCAGAGAGCTAACATTAAAGCTGTTTTACTGAAAAAAAGAAAATTGCATTAAACCAAAATAGCAGATTTAGAACTCACAAAGACAGGTCAAAACTACTCTAAGGACCATTTTGTTTCTTGTACATAGAAAAATATTTTAGAAAATGAGAAAATCATGAATTCAATTTCAATCATTTTATGTGTGAAAACAATGTCAATAGATTTGAGGGAATTTTGAGAGCATACGTGGACATTGAAATCAAACAAATGATGAATCTATCAAATTTAATGAATTTTTAAAAATATTTTCTAGCTTCAACCAAACAAATGGGAACTCAGGAATGATAAAATTCAAAATTGTTACAAATTAGGTTATATAATTTAAAAATAAAAATACAACAAATAAATAAAGCGAAAAAACTAGAAAAATGGCCTGTCAAACTATTATGATGTGGAGTTTGATTGTGCTAATCAATTGGACACTCAAAGCTCTCAATTTCGCCAATCAAGTTTGACAGTGAGTTTGCTAGAGGGATACTGGGACCCCAAAAAAAAATTTTAGCAATATACAACACCCAGAAGGTAACACTGTCGCTCCCGGTACATGTTCAAATATATTGAGTACGACACTCTAGCACACTCAGGGGAGTGCTGCAGTGCCCAAATGCAGTGTCCCAATGTTGAGACCAGTATCGTCGCAGCGCCCAAGCTAGGTTCAAATTTTGAAAGCACGATACTACAACACTCAGATGCAGCGCCACGACACCCCTTTGAAGCACCACTACGCCCTGGGGCCAGTAACCAAATTCAAATAGTTCAGGTTTTATATTTCGGCTTCACTAAAGAATTCCATGGGTGTTGAAGTTCGATTCTATAATTTCCTGTGCAAAGGAGAGGAAAAAGTTTATTTGAATTCCAAAAATATAGAGAAGCTTAAGTGTGGTGTAATTTTTACAATTCTCCTCATTATTCATGATTAATTTCTTGATGTGTTGTGGTTCCATGATTTTTTTCTCGCTCTCAAGTTTTTCCACTTTAAATCTTGTTCTTTGTATTTTCTATGATTTTTGTTTTGTGTGATTCTATTCTAAGTTTTGTATCAAATCGCCTGAATCATTTTTCTGTATCACTACCTAATAACAAATATCTCATAGTTCATATCATGGATGCAAATACTACCCACCCCCATTTCTATAAAGAAAGGTAACAAGAGATCTAGGCTTCTATTCTCCAGATTATAAGAGCCTCGAGAAGCTCAAGTTTTCAACTAGAAAAGAAGATAAATCACTTCATATTGATCATAAAACCATGTAAATAGCAATAACAATTTGGAGACTTTAAAAAAAGTATCTTTATGTGTAACACTAAAATATTATATATTTATAGAAATAAATCCCAAATAATTTTATTCACAATATTACAACTCAATCTTGAAGAGCACAACAAAACTACCATTCATATTTGATGATTTTTTAACTTCTTAATGGTTTGGTTGCATCACACACAATAA
>NEWO01000732.1:240822-262132 GCA_003013225.1 Phalaenopsis aphrodite
TTAACGAGCCGAACACGAGCTGTTCGCGAACAACGAGCCGTTTTGACAGCCCTACCTAAAACCTAGTATAGTTTTCAATATTAAAAAATAATAACATATATGTATTCACAAAAAATAAATTGAATATGATGGAACGTCATGCATAGTATTTATCACAGTACCAATATAATAAATTATAACTGGAGTATTTAATGGCAACATGATATCATAACTATAGAAAAATAACATGAAATTAAATTAAATCTCTTTATTTAAATTATTTTAATATTTTTCATTCACCCCTTATACATCTACTTGTTCATATTTCCCTTATGTCCCTTATAACTACACTTTTGTTCAAACCACCATTTGTTGACATATGTTCAGGTGTATTAAACACACAAATGGATAATTACATATAAGAGCCCTTGTAAATCCACTTGACTACATATAACATACAGTCGCCTAACCAAGACAACCTGCAACTCCACAAATTTTTTCATATTTTGCACATATTTATGATACAAAAACATATAAATGCTAACAACTTTGACATATCAAATTTCACAACATGCTATAAAAGTAGTACATACTAATAACGTAAGTACTAATATAATTAATAGGCCAAATAAATCTACACTATCAAAAAATGCAACTTGCAAAACCACTTATATGGAATGTCCAAAATATTATTTAAAACATTTCTTATTCCAAAATAAATTTATCGGGTTTAAACATAGGTGGTCAATTATACAAAATATTACATAACACAGAATTTATGGAAAAAAACTAAATATCAATGTCTAATCTACAACATATAAAAACTTGTGCAATGAAAAATTTGTAAATCTTCACAAATCTGAGTTTGGGATATTTTGGCAAATAAAATATCAAAATTTTATGAAAAGTAAGAACATTGAAATCTAAAGTAGATTAACAGTAACCTACCTAAAGCGAGACAATTTTCTCAACTGGTCTGACGGACGAAATCAGTTGTGGCCTCTAAATCGAACTTTCTCTCTCTAAGTTCTTTCCCTTTCTCTTTCCAGAAGTCGCGATTTTGAAAAAAAAATAGAAATGGAAAAATGCATGGGATGATACCTAGGTAATGGTTTAGGATATTTATGCATAAAATGGTTTTTTGATTAAATAATGGATATAAATGTAATTTAGTGAATTGTTAAATTAATTAAATATATACTTTGAAGAATTTTCTTATATCTTGAAATATATTATTCCAAAAATTGCAGAAATAGCCAATAAATAGAAAAACAAGTCTAGATCTTATTGGTGAAAATAATTTGCAAAACAAACACCACATAGCTCTAGAAAGCCCACTTTATAAGGAAGTACCAAATCCGTAAGGAAGATAAATCAAACAAAGAGCCTTTATTTTCCTACTCATGATGTCCGTAAAAATAAGTAAGAAAATATACTCAAAATATAATCAAGTTTGTTCTATAATTTGATAAAATATTTTATAAAACAGGCATGAAACAAAGTACTAAAAATCGATAAATAGATTAAGCATCAAAGTAACACAAAAAACTTTAAGAAAATCTATTAAACATAAAATAAACATGCAATACTTGTCGTATCAAAAAAGTAACAGTCATTACATTCTTCCATCCATACAAAAATGTCATCCTCAACATTCAAGACTACTAACAATTAAATAAATATAGATAAAACTGTCTCATATCATTTTCTTTTTTTCAAGTGGCTTCTCTTTCTGATTTATGCTTCTACGAAAATTTAACCATAGGAATCTGCTTGCTCCTTATTTACGTCACATTAAAAGCCAAAATATGCTTTTGTTACTCTCTATAGGTTGAGTTAGGTTGTATCTCAATCTCATCTTTGGGGAACTCTATGCTTAGCATCAAAAATACACTTTCTTATAACAACTATATGAAGCATATCATGCACATCTGACATAATATCGAGTAGTAATAATTGATAAGCATGATTATCAACTCTACTGATCACCTCAAAATACCTAAAGAATCTAAGACTCAACTTTCCAACTTTACCAAATATACTTACTCATGGGACTGACCTACAAATATACAAAATCTCTCACCTGAAAGTTAACTAATTGATGCTTTGTGCCATAATACTTCCTATGTCAATCTTATGTGGCTCTTAATCTATCTTGAATTAGTCTGATCTTATCAGAGGTATCTTCTACTAACTTGAGGCCCATCAATCTTCTTTCACCCACCTTTATTCAAGATAAGTTGTACTTTTGTTTAACTTAGTCCCCAGGCCTTCCTAAATATCTCTCCAAAATCTATAAGTGAATTTGTCATCACAATAAAAAAATATGTTCTTTGGCATCCCCTGTAGTTTTGACAATCTCACATATGTATAAATGTGTCAACTTCTCAATTGAATTTTCTTGTCTCATATGAATAAAATGTGCAAACTATCAACCACCACCCACATTGCATCATGATCTTGCCTCGATCTTGGAAAACCTATAGCAAATCTATAGCGACATCCTCTAACTTCCACTCATAAATAGGCAAAAGTTGCAACAAACAACTAGGTCTTTGATGCTCGGCTTTCACTATCTCACAAGTCTCACACCTTGAAACAAATTCAGCCACCTCAAGTTTTATCCCAGGTCGCCAAAACTTCAACATCAAATCATGATACATTTTACTGCTCCCTGGATGAATTTTTTGTCCAAAATATTGGGCCTCATACAATATCCCCTTCCTCATATAACCATTAGTAGGAACTCAAAGTTGATTCCTACAAGTGAACACCCCGCAAGCATATGCCTGTAGCTCAAGTTTTCTCTCTTAATTAATCTAATCAACTAATTTGGCATTCTCATCATCAACTTATGAGCTTCCTTAACCATCTCCTGCAGTGAATCTCGAACAATCATTTGTGAAACTAATGCATTTGCATCACCATAATGAATAACTTTCAGCTCTAACAACTTCATCTCTTGAATTAAAATCTCATCACATGTAATCAAACAAGCTACCACACCAATAGACTTTCTACTCATAGCATGAGCTACCACATTTGCCTTACCAGATTGATAAATAAAGTCGAGATAATAATCTTTAATCAACTCCAACCACCTCCTCTGTCTCAAGTTTATCTCTTTCTGAGTGAAGATGTACTTTAAGAGTTGATGATTGTATAGTTCCCACGTCTCACTCCATATAAATAATGTCTTCAAATCTTCAATGCAAATACATTAACTGCCAACTCAAAATCATAAGTGGAATATTGTTATCTCATATGACTTCAACTGTTTCGATATGTAAGCAATCAGTGAATACCTGAAAACTTGAACCAAATTATATCAAAGAAGCATCAGTGAACACCTAAAAACCCTTAGTACCATTCAAAATTATCAGAATATGCACCAAGATCATGCATTCCTTCAAATTTTAAAACTAGTTTCACACTCAGGTGTCTAGTCAAAAGGAAATGCCTTCTGAGTCAATATAATTAGAGGAACTGAAATCTGTGAAAAGCACTTAACAGATTCTCTATAATAATTGCCATGCTAAAAAGCTATGAACTTTAGATATTGAAGTTAGTTTTCGTCAATCAACAAGTGCCCGCACCTTCTGGGGATCAACATAAACACCATTGTCACTCACCACTTGGCCCCGAAAAAAGAGATGTTATTTAAGTTCTATTTGGCTGAGTGAATTAGTGGTATATTGTAAATTTTTTGAATGAATTTAAGAAAATTATTTGTTTGGTATGGAAATTTGCAAATACAATATAAAATTTGAATGAATTTAAAGTTTACATCGTAGTTCATTTTGGTTGAATATAGAATTTGACTGATTTGACTGAATTTGAATTACATCATTCATGTAAAATGTTATAGGTAAGTAACTATCGTTGACGGTCACTAACCGTGACCGTACACCGCCTCGGTCACCCGCAAAGAGGCCACCTGACGCTGACGCCGCAAACCGCCCACCATCCTCAGCCTGTCACCCGACACTCAATATCACCCTAGCCATCGCCGACTGCAACCTATCGTCGGTTGCTACTGTTGTCTGCCACCCACCACTACTATCGTCTTCAGTCATAGCCGACTACAACCTATCGTCGGTTGCTACTGTTGTCTGCCACCCACCACTACTATCGTCTGCAGCCGCCTATTGGTGTGTACTTGTCTGCTGCTGCTTGTTGATCCACCTAAAAATAACTTATTTTTAGTGCATAATTTATAAGCATTTATGTACCTTTTTTATGATATTGCACTTTAAATGAATGTATTTTGCATATTTTGATTTCAGGTACTTGAAATGAATATTTAGAGAAAATGAGAAAAAATGGATCAAAATTGAAGATAACACCTCCACCACTTGGCGCCATACAAGCGAGATGGGCGCTATAGCACCCCAGACTGGCGTTATTGCGCTAGTAACAACTTTTCTAGAAGATGGGTTTAATTTGCCCGATTTTTGGATGGGTGTTTGAAGCAACCCTTAGTTATTTTCTGTCTTCTATTAAATGAGAAGGATTTGGTCAAATTTAGAGACCTTTTGAAGCCTCAAAGCTTCAATTGGGCGGCAATAGCTAGTTAGGTTTTTCATATTTTGTGTTCAAGTGTAAGTGTGAGTATGTTTTAGTGTGAAAAAGTTTGAAGATTGCTTAAAGGAAACTCTAGAAGTTTACAAGGGAAGAAGACATAGGGTACTTTATATTTCTGTTTAAGTTTTTGTTGCAATATTTAGATTTTAATGCAAATATTTTGTTTTTGTTTAATCTCCATGAATTATGAGTAATTCCCTTTTTCTCTCCTTATATATGAAACTTAATCTTGTTGTATGAGAATGATTTAAATATTTCTTTTTACTCTTAAAATTTTTGATGGTATTTTCATCGAATTTTCATTTACTTTACAAAGTGGCCACTTATGAGGTTAAAATCTGCTGAGAAACATAATAACCTGGAAGGGCTATGATTTCACATAACTAATAGATAACACATTTCATTCTAGGCGGAGCCATTGCGATTACCTAAGGGAGAGTGCAAATAAATAGGAAGATAAATTTTGATGAGAGTATAATTGGTTAGTTTTAGAGTGACAAACTAGATTCTTATCAATTTGGCTTAAGGTTTAGTACACTGACAATGGGATTCAACCATCATGGTTACATAGACTTAGGGGCATCTAGATGTGAGAAACTAGATAGTTCTGATGCAGAATTGAGATGTTAAAGAATCAATCTTAATTGTCTATTTGGGGCAGCTGCAGCTTATTGAATAATTTGTTGATAAGCTGATTAAAAAAATATGCTTAAAAGCTATTTATGGTGGTTATTATAATTTTTTTTTTAGAAAAGCCAGACCACTGCAGAAAGGTGCCACCACACCTAGATAGGTGCGGTGTGAAAATGCTGCCTCCAGCGTTCTCAAAACGCATAAGCTGTCAAAACGCAGTTTATCCAAATATTCCAAGTGTGTTTTCAAAACGACACCACACAAAATATGCTTCCCCAAACAGACCATAAGTTAGCCAATGTTCTTTGCTAGTACTGAGAATGGGTAAAGAATAATGTATGATTCTATTTGTCACAATATATCAATTTTGTCTTAAATCACTTGAATTTTACATAGATTAAAATCTTTTTGCAAGGGGAAATTTTTTTCATAATATCCAAACTTGCCGTTATATTTTGTTAAGTTGTTACATTTGGTTGTTACTCACTTTTAACTCTTTAGTAGTAATTTTTAGTAAATATATCATTTTATGCCTCTTATCTGTTTAATTTGCAATTAAAATAAAAATTATGTAAGTTGATTTTAGAAGTTACCGCTTTCATCGTGGGATGGATACTGGGGTTTTTTAAGGAAAATCCTATATTACTTGAAACAATACGTATATTTGTGTAGTACCCATAGTGTGAAAATTTATTATAAATCATTACATTTGTTCACACTAGCCTCTAGATATAATTTGAGACATATTTTATAGCAAAATTCTGGAGATTAAAAATACACGTAATTGCGGGTCGGGTCACTTGCCTACCTTCTCACTGTTGTTCGGTCGCCGCAACCTGATCGCCTACCCATTGCCACTTGCCACCCACCGACGCTCACCACTTGTCGCCCGCCGCCCACCACCCACCATCCGCCGCCCATCACATTTGCCAAAGTAAATACATTTTTTTTCCAATCTATAGCAAACCAAAAAAATATAACCCTACATTTATTTTACAGTGACCAAAACAATTCGAAAGTATTTAACTAGATTGTAATCGTAGTATTCTCCAAACCTTTTAGATTATATTTTATTTTTAGCAAACCAAACCAAATTGACACTTCAAGAACTCAGCATATAGTTGTTGTATTAATGTCTCTAACATCAATCTCAAATGAATTACATTATCATTTTCAGACTTGGAATACACTAATATATCATTAATAATAACAATAAAAAATTGATCTAGATACACTTTCAAGACATGGCTCATCTGATCCATGAATACAACTGGGGCATTAGTCACACCAGAAGGCAAGGCCAAGGACTCACAGTGGAGTACTAATAACTATATTTGGTACATCATCCTCTTTCACCCATAACTCATGATACCCAAATCTCAAACTAAACTTTGAAAACATAAATTCATCTTCAAGCTAGTCAAACAAATAATCAATTTTGGGTAATAAATACTAGTTCTTAATGGTCACCTTATTTAACTGTTTATATTTAATGTGCATTTGTATCATATCATCCTTCTTTTGCACAAACAACACGGGTGCACCCAAGGAGATACATTAGGTCTGATACAACCCCTATCTAATAACTCCTGCAGTTATATTTTTAAATTCTACAGTTTCTTAGGTGTCATTCTATAAGGGGCCCTTGCAATTGGAGATGAACTAAGCACAACCTCAATAGAAATCCCAACTTATCTTTTCGGAGGCAAACTCATCAATTCTTCAGGGAAAAAAAAAAGACATCTTAAAACTCACTCATCACAGTAATCTCCTCAATAGCCATAGTGGCTTTACCCACATCTTTCACATAAGCAAGAACTACCTTATTTCCCTTCCTCCATAATTTATCAACTCAACTAATCTATACCCAATATAACATTAAACTCAATCAAAGGTAATACAATTAACTTAAACCCCAACTTTCCATCTGAAATCTCAATATCACACACACAAATTCGATTAGCCATCAAATAAGCTCTAGTGGATAATATAATAGAAAAACCATAAGCTAAAGTAATAAAAAAGATGCTTAAGCAAGAAATCTCTCAGATAGAAACTAATGACTAGCACCAAAATCAATTAGCATTTAACGTAAAGGTGCTTAGCTCTTAAAAGTGGATTGCATTATTTATATTGGTAAGATATTTTGAATGTAAAAATTAAAGCTTAACTTGGGATAGATAGAAATATATATATATATATATATATATATATATATATATCAAAGGTTGAAGGCACCTGAACCGGCGGTTCGGACATACCTGCACGATCTAAATACCAACACTAAGCTCTTCACCCGCAATTTTGCTTTTGCGAACGAGCCACGACGAGAGAGAGAAACGAGAGAGAGAGAGAGCGAGCGCGAGCGAGAGAGACCGAGCGATGGAGGCAGGAGGGAGAGCGAAGAGGATGGAGTCCCTTGGATGGTTGACAGAGTCGGCGGTCATGCCTAAGAAGCATAAGGCCATTGAGGGCGTGGGAGCTTCCTCCATTGTTGAGCTCAAGGCTCAGCTTTACCGCACCCAGGAAGAAACCCGCAAGACCCGCGAGTCTGGCCCTGATTCCTCCGAATACCTGCGTGCTAAGAAGAAGATTATCCCCTCTGGCCCCTTATCCCATAAGAACTCCGGCGTAGAGGAACGCGACAGAAGGTTAATTTTTTTATTCCTTTCCAGTCCCTTTCTTACAAGTCTGGCAAATGTTTCTGTGACAACTGAATAGTTTGACATGGTGCTTTCGTTTTTTTTAACTGAAGTTAAGCTTTAATCTGTTTATTTACTAATGTAAGTGAAATTAGGGTTTCCAATGATGCGTGGCACTTCCTGCTTTTGTGTTGTGACGATGGAAAAACTGAGTTTTTTTAATACTTACCATATTTACTAATCTTTTTCATTTTGTTCGCTATAAGTAATGTTCTTTTGGAAATGGAATAAAAAATTCCCTTTGCACAACTTGGAACAATCCATGGGCACAACTTGGAACAATCCATGGGCACAACTTGGATGTAGAGAGCACTCAGTTGAATTTAAGTATTATCATTCATTTAATAATAAATTAATAGTAATCATAGTGACATCATGAATTCTAATTTATGGAAATAGGGTAATAATGTTATACTCAAATACAATTCTAATCATATAACATTAAAATTTAAGCCTACTCTTATCCAGAAGAAGTTAAAAATCTAGTAAAAAATAGGAAACTCAGCCAAAAAAGTGAGCCTGAAAGGGCTATGAAAATGGGGCCATTTCATATTTTTTATGGTCCAACATGACTTACTGTAATTGGCCTATGATTGCTTGGGCGTTTGTAGACTTATTTGGCTTTATTGAATGTTTGTATTGCATCAACTCTTTTGTGGTTGAAAGAACTTTCTTTAAGAGTGTTAAGATCGATGCAATCATTCAATAATTTACATCCTAGTTTTGTATTCCTTCCATTGTTGTCCATGTATTATCATCAGGAGACATGCCTTTTCACTTAAAAAAAAAAAACTTGTTCTTAGCATTTTTCCTATTTATCACTTCTTCTACATCCAAGTGGGATGCTAGAATTGAAATGACGGGATATGTTATAGAACTTCTTACTGATGGAGAATAAACAAAAAGTTTTTGACTTTTGAATGTTTCTTCATAATACACCATTTTTTCAATGTTGAAGATCAATTATAAACATATTAGGAGCGTAATTTAGAACGGAAGTATTATAATTATTTTAATACTAATTTTGAATTGTCTATGGATCTTTTCATGTAGTTTTCTATATCTTTTTCGCTCAAATTGTCGAATTTCATACATATTATAACAAAGTCATTTTGATTATACTCTAAAGTATTAAGTACTTCACTTAATATTTATAACATAAGTGTTGCCATTCAACCGAGTTCTAACCTTAGCCTGTAAATTATGCATATGTTGTCACATAGTAGAATTATAATATGTTTATAGTGGTGAAAGGATAAGATCTATAGGCTTTTTAGGATTCAACCGTAAATTATTTCAAATTGTGTCTTGCTACTAAATTTACATAAATGGCTACTATATTCAAATACAATAATTGAAAGTTGTATATTCCAATTAAGCAGATAGCTAGATTTATTCCAAATTCCAATCAAACACCAATAAATTTTGAGGACTTGTATTTTCTCCCTCAATATTGACATTAGTTTATGAGTGAAAATGTTATGTAAATTTAAGTGTGCTATTTAATAATTTCCATAAGTTTTTATAAAAATAAGAAATAAATTTGATATATCTATGAAATGTTATAGTATTAGGTAACCTAGAAAATTTTACCACCGCTATTATAATACTATGACCCCTAATTGTCTTTTTATAACCCCAATTCAAAACTCATAGAAAAATGAGCCTATGTAGTCATAAGTCTGGTGATGAGGTGTACAAACTAGCGAGTTTGATAGTTTTTCCATTTGGCCAACAATCCTATTAGTTTTCCTTTTTATTGAAGTCTAATAAAACCTATACTCAAGTAAATATATGGTTTTATCGTGATCAATTTGACCCACCATGCCACCACCATGTATTTCCCAACCAATTTGATCACAAATAGAGGTTCAAAGAATGCAAAGCCTACTTACAAAAATATCCATCTTGAATTATATCAATAGTTAAAGGAACGAATGATATGCCCGTATGAATGTGATTAGTTAAATGGATGTTATTGTGAGTACTTACAAAAATTTGGCACACTAATGTGCATAGAGGTTAAGAGTTAGGAAACATGGGATAATGCATATGATGGTTTTTTTGAATGGTAGTTGTATGCTTCAAGAAATATGTGTACTGTTGAAGTTATTTAGCTTGTTTGATATGTCTATTTTAATTTTTTTGAGTATTTTTTATATTGTTTAACGCCTAATATCATAAATGAAAATGAATTTTTCTAGTATCAAATAAAGTCATCAACACATTTAAAACTTTAATGAGAGCATACAGTAGGCTATCTAAATTGATTACCTCTATTTAATCTCACTCACATTTTATTTGAAGTATGTGAATGGGTGTTCTTCTTGGCTAGGTAAGAACACAACCCACCCCATGTTTCATAGGATACCACAAAAGCTTTTCAAATTCATGGAGTTTCAAAACAATTGTTGCAGTTATTAATGCCTTTATTAATTCAAAAGTTTTGTCAGTTTATGCTGTTCAATTAAACCTTTTTTTTAAAAAAAAATTATAGGGGTGGTGTTGTTTCTGAAGTTCCTAATGAATTATTTATAAAATATTGCCAACACATGAAAACTCTCACTTCAAAGATAGAAGTTGATTGACCAATTCAGGATTTTTTATTTTTTGATTTTTTATTTTTGAGGGATTTAGTTCAACACAAAATATTACATTTGATTGCATAAAAACTCTTTTGGATTAGTATGCAAGTTCTTATATTTTCAATTTTATTCGAGCTGTAATTTAATGCCATCAAATTACACCTCCACAAAAATACTAATAAAAAAACTAAGCACTTGGCACATTAGTCTTATAATGATATCCAGCGCATTTGAAAATTCAAATGGCATTATTGACCGTTCACATAATCTATCAATTGTTTAAGATTCTATTTTATCCATGTTCAAGGCTAATTTGGATTTGGTGGTACCAATTTAGGTATGTGGAATTTATATTTTACAATTATTTTGTTTATTTCTTAAAAAAATATGGCCCATGTCATGTCAAGCATGTAATCCAATTCGAGCATGTAGAATTTATACTTTAAAATTATTTTGTTTATTTTGCGACTCTCAACACACATACTGAGAATTATATTTTTTTGGCAATTGACAATGCGTAAATAACACACAGACTTAAACGCCTTGTATAAATTATTTATTTATTAGTACATCTACTTGATATTTGGGCTTAGCATATTTCATGGCAATCATTCTATACGGTGATTAAGTTTGTATTTATGAACTTGTTATAAAATAAATGGCATGCTGACTATCACTTGTAGGAGGAAGCTTATTGGCTTCTTCATTTGGAGCATTAAGTATATGATTTTCGGAAATAAGAGAAGAAATGTCGTGTGTGCTGAGTAGGGGACTCAATGATAGTGAGATCGCAAGTATTCAACACTTAAGCTATTCTTTGAGAGGCTTATTGAAAAAAAAAAAGTTGAATACACTAGGTTAAAACTGTGGAGGTGTGTGCTCATGTTGAAACTCAAGATATTTTGGTGGAATAATAAGTAGGCAATTGAACATGGGGCTTGAGTAGAAATAGTCTTCATATTAGTTATAGGATTGCATGGTTACTTATATAAAGCCTTATTAATCTTAGTAAATAAAACAAGGTACTATTGAATTTAATGATATATTTTTTTTCTTGGTCATAATTGATCACATTTATATCATAAATCTATATGCTACTTAGAGGAAATGCACAACATCTATGGGAAGGACATCACACCATATCTTATCTTTGTATTGGATAAGTGCTGGACATTGCTTAGGAATACTTAGGGATGTCTGTTTGCGTAAGCAATGTGTAAAGGAGTAATATGTTGTTCTGATGTCAAACTAACTTTTCACAAAATTGCATTCGTCACAATATTCATGAAACTCTCACGTTTGAGATTTAATTTGTTTCACTTACTTTTGCAAGTTGCCTCCATTGGTAAAACAGTAGTGTACTTCCAGTCCCTAGAAGTGGCTAAGGCGCCGATGCGATGGAAGCAGCTGCAAGAAAAAACCTTTTGGAAAAAAAAAAATATATATTTTAAAGTAAATTAAAAATATTTAAATTAAACAAATAATAAATTTTTTTTTTATGTGTATAATACATAATTAAAATATGATAGTATTAAGATATTAGTTGATACCAAAAAAATTCAAATATTAGCTAGTATTGAGATAATAGACCTCGCATTTGAAATATTTACTTGTGCAGCTGCAATATGAAAAATTTGGGAAAGGATTATTAAAAAGTTAATGTTGTTAAATCACATGAAAATATTTAAATCGAACAAATAATAAAATTTAATATTATTTTTATCATAAGCAACTAAAATAAGATAGAAATAGGATAATAGATGGTACTTTTAAAAAGTTTAAATATTAGATAGTTAAAATAAAATAGTACTAATAGATAATACATTTAAAAGCTGTATTTTTATTAACTAATAAAATAATATTTATTAATAAAAACTAACAATATTTTCTTATATAATTATAAAAAAATGAATGGTTGAATCATTTGGGTGAGTGTTCTTTCGCCATTGCATTTGTATGTCATCGTTGCCCCAAATTGACCACTATTTTTAATACTAATTATATCACTTTCAGGATGAACGTGTGATGTCTTAGCAAGCCTTTTCTTCTCACCAAAATCTGGTTTGCTTGTGATGGGTTGTTTCTAGGGAATTTTCTAGCTTTGTTAAAATTCAAATTTATTTTAATTTTGTGGATTTTAGATTTTCCACTTAAGATCAATTCCTAACTTTTCTCTTTTGAGCTTAAACGACAGTGGTGTTTTTCGTTTGAGATGCTTTTATAATGGTAGTAACGATGGATACTTATTTAGCAGCATTTGATCATTTTTTTAAGTGGCATTTACATACACACTACTTAATTCCTGTGAATCTACATATCTAACACCTAAATTTTGCTTTTCACACCTATACCACCCAATTTTTTATATCACATAAAAAATACTACTATTTTAATTTTTAAATTGAAGTTTAGGTGTTAGATATGTAAATACTTAAGAATTGAGTGGAATGTTTGTAAATGCTCCTTTTAAATTTCTCAGATTTTTTGTTGAATGAGCTTCCTTTTTGTGTCACACCCTTCCCAAAACTTACCCTCCTACCCCCTTCCTTCCTTTTCCATGCCCGCCGAAATCAAATTATAATGTTTATTTCTTAATGTTTCTTTGATCAAGAATACCTACTGACACTTAACAGAATGCAAGCGCGGTATGTGTTGCTTCACAACTTGTCCTTGTCTTTACCCGTTTTGGTTCCCAAAAAAACTATTAATGTCAAGCCTGAATCTTGGACTCATTTGTGATCACACGGCTGGAACTAGGATTTTATTTGTTCTTGTAGTTGAATTATTTGAAGCAATTTTAAAATTGTGAAAGCTCAAATTTAGTGTTTTTTTGGTGTTTTTCATTCACGCCTACCTGCATTTTGAACCTGATATTTTTTCCTCTCAGTTACTTCTTGTTGAATATTCTTTCTAACCTAACTGTGCTTTAGAAGTTTCTTCCATCGAAGAGGTCATTAAAGAGACTAAAGACATCGCTATATCAATTACGAAGTAAGAAACATGATAGAAAATGACTAAAACACCCATGAGACCAAATTGATAAATTTTTTTGTTAACTCCCGGATATGGAATGTCTCTATAAAATTTGATGCTGCAAACACTCTTAACATTAGATGCCTGTTAAGCGCCTAAGGACCCGATTTCTCTAGGCTGACCTGAATTGATGTGGATTGTTCTGAATGCTTCTTGGTGGCTTTAAAGGCTATTTTATTAGCCGTTTTGGGTATTCCAAGTATGAAAAATTATTTCCCATGATTTTTAATGAAGTTTCTAAAAATACGATCGATCTTAGTAGTCTTAATGTCGTTAATAATAATAAAATGTTTCGTTTTTACAGTCGCATTAGTAAAATAGAAATTTAGGAAACTTTAAAGAAAACCGAGAGGGAAAAATCTGTAGGGCTTGATGATATCCCAATCGAAGTATGGAAATATATACGAGATTTGTAAGTCTCTTGATTTACTAAACTCTTTAATAAAAAGATTTCTGAAGAGTGGAGGATGAGTATTTTGGTCCCCATTTTTAAGAATAAAGGGGATGCATAGGAGTTATAGAGGAATTAAGTTCATTTTCCATACTTTAAATTTATGGGAGAAGGTAATTGAACGTAGGTTTTGACCTATTACAAAGATTTCTCATAATCAATTTGGATTTATGCCGGGCATGTCTAATATGGAAGCTATACATTTATTGAGAGGTTTGATGGAGAAGTTCAGAGATAATAAGGAGAATCTACATATGATTTTTATTGATTCAGAAAAAGCGCACGATAATATTCCAAGAGATATTTTTTGGAGAGTTCTTGAGAAAAAAAGTGTTGATATGACTTATATTCAAGTCATTAAAGATTTTTATACTAAAGCTGCTACTTGTGCTCGAACAGAAGGAGGATTGACCAAATATTTTTCTATTTCTGTTGGATTACATTAGAGATCGGCTTTAAGCCCATATCTTTTTGCTTTAGTTATGGATGGCCTTACTGGACATTTACAGTATGATGTTCACATAATATTACCCAGTCTACTACAATAACACAAGTAATACAGTAAACATGACATAACATAAAAAAATATAAACAAACCACTACCTACATCCATAGTCCTCCTTTTGTAATAAAAGTCCCTTCTATCAGACATTTCTGTCTAGAGGATCATTTTTTGTGAAAGAATAATAGTTAAATTGCAAGTTAAGTTTAAACAACTTAATGAATAATTATTATTTCATTATACATTAAATTTTTCCATGCAAATATCTAACAGGGGATTTACTAAGAGATATGTCAATCATAAATTAAAATTTTCCTTTTTTATTTATTTATAAAAATTTTATTTAATCATCTTTTCAATTATATTCTCATTTTCATTTAATATTTCATATTCTATTTTCTTTTACCTTTAGAATTCACTCAGGAGCACTCTTTAAATCATTACCATTTTATACCATAAAGGCACAACTCTTATTATTTGTATCATTAAGAGATACACCTTTACCATTTCTTTTATCTTTAATGTGCATGCATACAATAACATCTCCTTGGAAGTTATACAAATGAGGCAAAATCGTGAGACCATTAGACCAAAGTGGGCAATGCTTTGATGGGTGAGAGTTCAGGCTGTCACAAATAATATCAAAGCATTACACCAGTCGGGAGATGAGAACTAAGTGTCTTACATAACAAAGTACTATGTCATTAGAGGTACCTCTTAAACCCAAGATGCGACAAATTGCTACATTGTGGGAGCCACCTCTTGAATCTGTAGGGTCCACCTTTAGAGTTCTATCTACATGGCGGATGATTCTAACTATAGAGCAACGACGAAGACGTCAGACACTTAAGTTGGGGAGATTTTGAAACTCCTTAGAAAGAATAAAACTAAACTCTTAAATATCGATGCACCTTTTGTTGCAACAATGAAATTTTGATAGAAACTACGAAGTTAAGCATGCTCGTGTTGGAGCATTTCTAGGATGGGTGACCTCCTAGAAAGTTACCCAAACCAGGCTAAACCGCGAGGCAGTTAAGCCAAAATGGACAATGCCTTGATGGGCGAGAGTTCAGTTTGTCATAAAGCTATCCTCAGTTTTGAGGTGAACAAATTTATTATGTAAATAAATTAATATTAAGAAAAAAATAAAATGGATAATATATATTTATAAATAAAGTCTTGTAATTTTATCTTGGTCGATGAATGGAACAAGAACTATAAAATTTAGATCATATTTCGTGTTTTTTGATAATGTTGCTTAACGTGTTCATTAGGAATCAATTTAAATACTTCTATTTCAATGTAAGGCATTAAGTAGCCATTGAGCTATCACCCATTCTACTACGCATTTGATAATTTGAGGATCCTACTTGTAGATAATGCTCAATCTACTACAGCAACAACAATTGATAAGAGTCAATGTCATGATTAGAGTCAATGTCATGATTATAAAACTATAGACTAAGGGATACAAATTATCTTTTTTTTTTAATATTAACAATTGCTTTTGAAAAATCATCAGCCCCGCTTAAAGATAAGAGCTCATTATTGATTCACATATGAACAAGATTCAGAATAACAGACCAGATCGACCAGTTCGATTGTGAACCGACCGAAGGTCCGGTTTCTGTTGCATGAAAAACTCCTCCACATAGAACTACCCAGAATTGGATTGAACAGACTATTCAACCCCTGAACCGACGAACTGACTCTTCTTCTAAGGAATTGTTCGGTTCATAGAGAAGCTCCTATAATCATGACAAATCAACAAAACCCTATTATTTAGCTCCCGATCCCACCCAAGCTCATAGACGAAACTTCGCTCTCCCTTGCCATTCATTCACCGCTCGCTCGTCGACATCTTATAATCCATTTCACCTTTGTCTGAATGGTTGTTTTCCGGCATCTCACTCGCAGTCTGCGGGTAACCTACTCTGCTTCTTCTAAATCGCTTTGTTTCGTTGTTAGTGTTTGGTTTGAATGTGATGCTTCAGCCCGTAGAAACATCAGAGTTGAGTCTGCAAAGCTTTTTGGGCTTGCAACACCTAAGTTTTTAAAATTTTATTTTGATTTTGGTTCCCTAATGTAGTAGAATTGTACAACTGCAGAAGTTTCATATTTGAGATTTCAAGAATCCCATCTATTTTTATATGAGTTCAAGTGATTTAATTAAAATTTGTTGTATCGATCAAAATTTAAATATTTCAATTATATTTTTGATGATTTTTGGTGTTTGAGGACAATATTGCATCACATCTATTAAAAGCAATTTAAACTGATTAAAATTAAAAAATTCCTAATAGTTTTAGTATTTAATTTGAATAATCTGATAGCTTTGAGCCTTTGACTCTTGAGTACTTTTATAATAATACAAAAACAAACAACTTCTTGAGATTGTGAGGAGCTGCAAGTTTAAATGTGGATGGGGCTTAGAGGAAAAGCTAGAAAGTTGTAATTCACTGCACATACTATGACATTAGTATACCATTTAAGTTACATTTAATGTTTTTTTTTAAATTTATGACGTTATCCGATTCAATCTCCAATTCAGCCTTTGAACCTTGAACCGCCCCCCTCTATCGATTCAATTTCCGGTCCGCCCCCCTCTATCGATTCAATTTCCGGTCCGATTTTTAAACCTTGCATATGAGTACTATAATTAGATAGTTGATACTCTAGAGCCATAATCTTAATTGTAAAAAAAATACTTAGATATAATTTTACAAACTGGATTAGTTTTCGTTATCAAAATTGGAGGATGACTTAGCTAGGTTTTGGCACACCACATAAAGAAATAACTTCATAATAGTTTTAGAGAAATGACTATTTAGCTTTTGAAGTTGTACATCAATGATAGTATAAAATACACAATAATTGTGCAAGTTTGTTTTTTCTTTGAATCTCTATATTGACCGTCAAAGCTCCCTAAATGTAGAGTTCATATTTGAAACTTGAATTTCAAAGATTGCAAAAACATGATGCTTCGTTCTATAAAAAATTCCATCCATTCTATCTCATCAGTTGCGGCATTTGATTGGATATTTGTACCTATTTTATTGCGTTATCAATGTCCTAATTTTATTTTCTGGGCAAGAATTGTGATAATAATTTACAAGTAATCCCAAAATTTCAAATAGTATATGCATTGTGAAGAATGTTAAATTTTTTTTGTATTTTTAAAACTATAAGTTACAATTGATGGTTGATCATGCACTCCATCTTAGAGAATCTCAAACATTTTTAAGCAGAGAAGTATACAATTTCGTATTTTGTAACATGAGTTTCAAAGATTGCAAAAATATAATGCTTCGTCGAATAAAGATTTCCATCCATTCTATCTCATCATTTACAGCATTGGATTGGATACTTGTACCTATTTTATTGTGTTATCAATGGCCTAATTTTATTTTTCTGGTAAAAATTGTGATAATAATTTATAAGTAAGCCCAAAATTTCAATTAGTATATCCATTGTAAAGAATGTTTAAAGATTTTTTTGTATTTTTTAAAATATAAGTTTCAATTGATTGTTTATCATGCACTCAATCTGGGAGAATTTCGAGCATTTTAAGTAGAAAAGAATACATCTTCATAAAATTAATTAAAGTATGAATATATGAATCCCAACAAGTGTCACCAGGTCATTGCAAATTAGTCTTTTGATTCAAGCTTGGACTATTAATTAACTCTCTTGTTTTAAAATTCAAAGGTATCTTGTTATGCTGAATGGCTTTAAGTGTACAACTCGTCTTAGAAGGTGCTCAAATGATATTCATAATTATCAAAATATACTTAAAAAGATACTTCACTTTCCAATGATTCTTTATTGTAACTATTAAACATAATTTAAGTTGATAAGCAAAAAAATCCACATATAATGTCTCTATTTTATTATTAAGAATGGGTACTTTCAAAGCATGAAACTCTTCTCACATGGATACCTATTATAGACTTAATCACAAATTTTATGTAAGCTCATGGGATGTCTGACAAATATAATTTCAAAATATTTCTTTAGTGCAACTGCTCTTGTAGAGAGAGAAAATCTTTATAAGACCAATGAATCTCAACTACTTATCCCTTTTTTTTTTTTCAAAATGTGTCATTTAGAAGTCTTTATCTACCATTATGATGCTATGCATGACCAAGTTTTAGACAAACCTTAGCTTATAGTTGTTTTATATTAATTCTAGCTACACGAGAAAAACAAGAAATTTTTTTTTTTTATCATAGAAAAACAGACAAACCTGTCTAATTGTATTAGCCACAGTGACAAGGAGGATTTTTTTAGCCTCATCTTTATAAATACTAGCAAGATGAAGCCTCTGAGCTGCAGTAATTACAATTGATGTTGATATGATAAACAGGGAATGAACACAGGAAATATGTTAGTAGGAATTTGTCCAAAAAATCCTGATGGCTCCACAAAATATTGACTTACAGTAGAATGGACATGCACAACAAAACTTAAATAGTAATCATTAACATAAGCCTTTTGCAATTATTAAAGGTAAGTTGTAAGAAAGAACTACTTGATTCTTCTATCTGAGACAAATTTTCATCTAGTATAACAAAAATCGTTCTTAATGTACTTACTGGCACAACGCTTAGAGCAATTATAGAAGTTATGACATGAGTGTGTTCCAGCAAATCACACAAATCAAAAGGAATTTTAAATTCTTCCGAACCTCAAACAAATTAATGAAATTAACATTAAAAAAAATAAAATAAAGCACATGAAATCTCCTAGAACATTAAACAAAATAATAATGAAGCGAAAATTTAGTAAGGCAAAGAAAAATCCATATGGAATATCAAGTATATCAGACTTAAAAAATTCAGTAGACTACAAAGGAGAGATAAAACCCAACTTTTCTCAATGCAATAAATTGAAATTCTGCTAGCATCGTTTGTCGGGAGAGAGGGAGAGGTGGGAGCATCAAGCATCAACAGTGAAGGAGAGAGATATGGGGATGTGGTGTTGCCTTGTCGTTTGTAAAAATAAGAGTGAAGGAGAGGAGAGAGGGAGAGAGGGAGAGAGGTCGGGCCAAACCGGCCGGCTGTTGGCATCAGGAGAGAGCGAGAGAGAAAGTGACCAGAGACTGAACAAAGAAGGCGACTATGCACTTGTGTGGTACTATTTGGGGCATTTTACATACATACCACAATTCTTATGTATTTATTTAACACCTAAACTTTCATGTCTATATAAATAACACATGTATCTTTAGTATTATATCAAAAACACCACAAGTACTAATTTTTTAAAAGTGAAATATACATTTTCTTGTACAAGTTTATGACATCAAAGTGTCATGAATGTAAATATCAAAATTTAGGTTTTAGATAAGTAAATATATTGGAATTGAGTGGTATGTATGTAAAATTTATGTACTATTTATAGGAAACCATTTTATAAGACTGAACATGTCATGTTCACTTGATTAGTTTTCGCTGGTGGTATGACTCAGTGACACTCTTTATTAATCAATTGGGCTTATAGCAGTTTATTGAAGAATTTCTATAATGTAGAGCATGCATATCTTTCATGGTGTTTTTATGAACATGTCATGGAAGCTAGCTTGGAATGGTGCTTGTTATCAAATCTATCATTTGTTACTTTTTATTTATTTATTTATTTATTCCTATGAAAAAAATTGCCAAAACTCAAAAAACCCATTTCTTTAAAACCCATCATCCAATTCCTGTGGTTTGCTGATGAATAAATTTCTTATCCAAACATGGAGCATTTATGTTCCGTGAGTTCTCTAAGACTTAAATTTTTTAATCTAACTTCTAGACTATTTCTCCCCCACATTAGTGCAGAGACAAGCTGGAGCTGAAGGCTGAAAAAGATGGCTCAGCAAGCTATGCAGCCTTAGAGAGGAAAGCTGAACTATATGATAAGCTAGCTAGGGGCGAGCTCTCTGATGAGGAAGACAAAGAGAAGTACTGTGTAGATTTCTTCCAGAAAATCATCACAAAAGTTGAACCAGAGCGGCCTGACGAGAGAAGCCCTGCTGCTGGTCACCCTCAACATGATCAAGATGGTGAGAATGATGATGACATTCTTTGCCAAAGGCCATTTGGACCTGGGCGTACAGGCGCCACTTTAGATTCCGATGAGCACAAGCGTTTTGTGAGGTATTTATTTATGTGGGCATTTGCATAGATATCACACAATTCTTATATATTTGCATATCTAACATCTTAACCTTTATATTTACATACATAAAACTCAAATCTTTAACATCACTTAAAAATTCCACTATCACTAACTTCTTAAAAGTGACATGCACCTTTTCATACATCAATTTTTAATAAAAAGTTGTTATAAATGTAAATGTCAAATTTTAGTTGTTAGATATGTAAATGCATAAGATTGTGTGATATGTCTGTAAATTTCTCTTATCTAGTGATTTCAGCTTTCATAAAATGATGATTTTTCTCCTTTAACATGGCACATTTTCCATCAGAGAAGTTCATGAAGAGGCGAGCCAGGCCAGGGAGAAGACCACACTGGTCAAGCTGCGACGGCAGGAGCAAGAGGCAGCTCGAAGAGAGAAACTCAGGCAGGCTTATCTCAGAAAACAGCTGCAGAAATTGACTTCTTCAAATCAGAAATCTGCATAATTTTCTGACTGCAAGTAATTGGGATGGGATTATGAAACTGGCCATTGCTCAACTTGCATAGAAGCATTATAGTCACACCTGGTCTGTATGTTTTGTGCATTATTTTGTTGGTTTGGAGAGTGATTTTCTTCCTTTGCTTGGTTGGTTCATTGATAAAGGAGGAAATCTATGATTCCCTGTATGGGGGTTGCTGGAATGTAAATTAGGAA
>NEWO01000732.1:275218-285634 GCA_003013225.1 Phalaenopsis aphrodite
TCTCCCTATGGGTTAATCATTGGGAAAACTTGCCACTTACATGTAAAATTAGAGCATAAATCTTGTTAGACAGTTATGAAATTAAACTATAATCTAAAAGATTCGATGGAGAAAATATTACTACAGTTAAATGAATTTGAATAAATCTAGATGCACCCTTATGAAAATGTCAAAATTAATCATAAAAAAAATATATAAAAAAAAGATATGATCAACAACTTATTAATCAGCAATTAGCTAAAAATCTTGGGATTGTCTTTTTTTTAAGTTCACTGATTTCTCAAGTGTGTAACTACCCAGAGTTAATTATGCTTCTTACGAGGGAGAGCATTTTCATATAAAAATAACAGACTTCTGATCTATTTAGTCAGTAAAGGTGTGAACTTCATCAATAACTTATTTTAATAAATAATCTTATTAAAAATAAGAACCAAAACTATATTATTGCATGCATGCCTATGCAGGCATGCATGCGAGTGCATGCACACACACACTAACACACACATAATTATTTATATTCATATACTTGTCAATAAAAATTTCTAATATACTCTAGAAGTTATGTACAACACATAAGTTTAGCCTTATGCTTTACATAATATTATGTAATAAAAATTTCTAATATAATTAATGAACCCAAGCTAGTTGGGAGTTCATTTAATGGTTTGGCTAATTATAATGATTTTTTTATTGATTTATTGTTTTCAAAAAGCTATGCTGCTTTCCATCATGAAGATATGAGGAGGACATTAATTGCTCTTGCCTTCAGTCTTTTCCTTTTTTGATTGAAGATGATGTTTTTCATTTCTAACCGCTACTTTCCCTTTCATTTTGCCTCTCTTGATGGTCACATATACTAATTATTCATCAATGTTGAAGTCTTCCCCTCAATGACGTACATACAAATACTTCCTCTTTTGTGGACATGTATTATTGAGCATCACTGAAAGAGGTATGGTCGTGACAATGGAACGGACAAAATGATACCTTTTAATTTGCTTAGATATATATGAGTGTTATATATTATATATATATGTTATTTAACATTAATGAATGAGGTGAAGTGGTATGCTACACATCAACGTACGAGTGTCCGAGTCTTCACGGACCAAACAATTCGAGTTATCACGAATCAGATGGTTTATAAGCTATTCATTTGCAGAAGCCTTCTCGGACGGTTTAAAGTGATAAGTTGGACAGGTAGATGCAACTGCTAGCATCGGGAAGGATGAACGACCTAGTCCAAGCGGCTGAAACAAGGTAGCCAAGGCCAGATGATTAAGGCCGGGTAACCAAGGCTAGACGACTAAGGTCAGGTAATCAAGACCGAGCGAGCTAGGCCGGGCAGGGGTTTAAAAGAGTCTAGTTGAGCTCGAACCACCTCGCCTTGAGCTTGAGTTTGATTAATTTTATCAACTTCGAGCTCGAGCTTAGGTCTACGAGTTCAAGCTGGCTTTTTAATATAAATGGAGAGAAAATAATATTAATTTAAGCTAGATTTATAATAAAATGACAAATATAATGAATAATTAAAAGATAAATAATAAGAAATCACCTAACAACAACACAAAATATTTTTTTTAAATATTTTTAATACCTAAAAGATAAATTTTAATTTTTTTTAAACGAGCTAGTTCTGAGCTTGGCTTGTTAGCTCATCGAGCTCAGTTCACGAGTCACTTATTGAGCCGAGCTCGAGCTAGCTCACGAGTAGGCTTGACTCACTTACACCCCTAAGGCTGGGTAACCAAGACTTAGTAACCGAGGCCGAGCAACTAAAGCCGAGCACTTGTAGCTAGACACTTAAGGATGATCACTCGAGGCCAAATTTTTAACCCTCATAACTCAAGGGTCCAACTAGGATTTGACTTCTTCCTAGACCCCAAGTCTTGATGAGAAAAGGGTGATAAGAAGTTGGGGGTCTCACATTTGAAACTTTAGGACAAGACAAAACCAAATAAGTCATTTTATGATGGTCAACCACTGTAAATAAAAAAAAAAATAAATGCATGCCAGGATCTTTTTCGGAGGAGCCTCCAACTCGAGACTATTTTTTCTGATATCTAATTTTTTCAATCATTCTCTTCCATCTGTGAAATGTCATCTTTCTTTTTCTTCATTTATGCTATATTCCTTCGATGTGATTCTTGGACAAATCTAGGTTCAACAAACTTGAATGGTGCGGAAAGCATGGATCATCCCACACACAAGAAGAAGAACAACACAAAAAGAAGAAAGCCACAACAAGATTGCAAAAAACATGGAATGCACCAATGTCTTAGTAGCTGAACAAATCTATGTGAGCGAGAAGCAAATGATGAAATTAATTAGAGAGATACTTGCTCAAGGGATGGCGCCATCATCTCATCAAGAGACTTTTCAACGCCAAAGAAGACCAAGTGTTGATGCTAGGAGAGATATATCACTAGCCCTAAGTGCAAGCGATAACACATATTATCCAAATGTCGCGGATCGAAGCCAGTCAGCAACAACCAAGGGAAAATCAACACCACACAACCTACTCTACCAGAGAATGCTCTTTCCAAATAGTACTTTGAAACTGAAGCATCCAAATGCCTTTAGATCCCCAATATAGATCCTTATCAAGGAAAATTTGATCCATTTGAACACACCCCTTATCTTAAGTCAATAGTATGGATGCTAAAGATAAACAATGTACTAAAATGTGGACTCTTCTTTATGACCCTAAAGGAGTCTGCCCTTGATGGTTCAATAGCCTTTAATTGAGAGTAATCACTTCATTTGTAAAATTCAATATCTAATGTACAAAAACCTCTAGAGAATTCCCAGACACTCCTATAATTATGATTGGGACACAGAGAGTCCTTGTTCGCCTTCATACCGTTTCAAAAAAGAAATATTAGAGGTACTAAACTTGGAGCATATAATCACACATGTAGGCCCTTGCTAAGAGGCTAAGAGAAGGCCATTTATGTTACACATTGATCTAAAGAACCCAAAGACATTTACATAGTTATTGTAACTAGCTAACACCATATATGAGCAAAATAATAAACACTTCTTCGATTCACCTAAAGATTAAATGACTGCACCAACACTTGCTTAAGAAAAGCTCTCATAGGATGCAGTGGAAGACAAGCCACTCTCCACAACCACCGACATGACCTCTATACAAGGATAATCATCTTCATCCTTATCTAGGGTCATGTGCATCTAAGAAAGTAGCATGCTCTAACATGGGAAGGACTCAAAACTAGGATTGACGGCTGGATCACTACCCTAAGAGGTCACTACCCTAAATTTAAGAGATTTTCTAACTGTTCTTGCTTAGTGTCTTGATCGTAGAAGTAGTCAAAGTCATTCAGAAGAAGGACTTCTTTTGGAAGCTCACTCCAATAAAAGCTGGAGGATACACCCACAACCCAAAAAGACAATTGTGTCTACCACATAGATCACATGCATGATGCAGAGGAATATAAATATATCTTGATTGAATAGCTCATTAGATCAGAGAAATTGAAAGAATTCATTGCACCTAGAGATTTTACTTAGTAGTAGGGAAAGGCTCCAGCAAAAGACTACCACAATGATTCAGCCCACACAAATGTCATTAACGTTGCGATAGTTATTCTAACCATTCTCAAAGGAGATGGGGTCGAAGCCTCCCAGTATGCAAGACTAAAGAAGCTTCAATCAACCAAACTTTGTATGTCCACATCAGCTCAATGGAGAGCATGCATTATTTGACCATTAGCTTCACTGGGGAGGACTTACTGACTAAGGGTAATCCTTACAATGTGATGATCTTTGTCATTACCCTCATCACCAAATTTCAGAGTGGAAGCATCCTAACTAATACCAGCTTAAGTAAGTCCATTTTTGATAAGATGAACCTTTGATTTGAGCACTTGATGGCCGTATTCGAGTCATTATATTGTTTCTCAGAAGAGAGAAAACAAGCATTGGGAGCCCTAACCCCAACCATTGCCTTGGGTCAAGTTGACAAGCTATTTAATTCCATGACCAACATTATACTTGTTGAAAGTTTCATCTTCGATCGACTGCTACTCAATACATTCAAGGCAATCATCTTGACTTAGCACACAATAGTGATCTCTGGTGACGAGAGATAATCACCATTAGAGAAGACTTGGAGTAACCTTGATGTGAGCCACTGAGAGCTTACATTGGGAACCACGAGAGCTGGATGCATAATGAGAAGGCTATTTGGAGACTAACAAGTCCATCAAAGAAGTCTCAACCTCAATGGGTTAGGTTGGTATTTTTTTTAATTGAGCTTAGCTTTTGATTTAGGACACTAAGATGAGCTCATTTAGACACTCTAGGAGTAACATGAAACATTCGCATGGTCAACTAATAAAATTCCAAGAGTTTTCATCGTGTAGCCTACCACCATCTTAATGTCAATCTCAGAAATCAACCAAGCAAATCAAAAAGAAAATAAATGCACACTCGAGAAACCAATTAAGGAAGATGTACGCATTCTACTAGATGAGGGGTACATCAAGGAGATCCAATATCTAGACTAGGTGGAAAATATGGTGTGGTTTAAAAGGTAATGGATAAGTAGCAGATCTCTGTCAATTTCATCAGCCTAAATGGAACCTAGCTAAAGGAAAACCACCCCTTACTGTGGATTGAAGCACTTGTGGATGTAGCGGTTGGTCACTCAGACATGTGTTTTCTGGACACTTTTTATGGATACAATCAGATAAAATGCACCTGACAAATGCTGAAAAGACACATTCATCATGAGGGAAGGGTTTTTTTCTATAATGTAATGCCCTGCAAGCTTAAACATACATGCAATACTTACCACAAAATAATGGATTTAATATTTGCAAATAAGAAAAAAAAGATGGAAGTATACGTTGATGATGCGTTAGTTAATAACAAAACACTCGAACAATACATATCAAACTTTAAAAAAACTTTGGAAGCTCTTTAAAAATATAATAAGAATTTAAACTCACTCAAATGCATGCTTAGGGCTGACATTAGAAATTTTTTGGGCTTTATACTGACCCCTGAAGGAATCAAGGCCAACTCTGAGAAAGTTCAAGCGTTGATAAATATGTCATACCCCACCGCCCCCCCCCAAATGTCAAAAAACTACGGAAGCTGGCATATTGAATTACAAACCTAAACTCTTTCATCTCCTAATTTGAAAGATAAACATGCAATTTTTTTCAAAATCCTGATAAAAATAAAAATTTTATATGTACAAGCAAGTGCAAGTAAGCCTTTCAATAACTTAAAGATTTCTTGGCTTCATCATCTTTGCTTCAAAGTTCAACGATGGACAATGAACTCTTAATCTACCGGGGAGTTAGACCTAAAGCGATTAAATGGGTCCCAATTTGGGAAGAATGAAAAAGAAAATTCCAATCTACTGCATTGGTCGAGTCTCGAGGGATGCATATCTCAAGTATCCAATCAGAAAAAAATAAAGCTTACTCTGACCATTTTAGTGTGAAATCTTTGCCCTTACTTTCTGTTGCATCAGGTTTGAGTAGTTCTGTTCATTAGCTCAAGTCGTTATTGGACAAGCCCAAGCATTTCAAACGACTCCTCAACTGGGTAGTCAAGCTCAACAAATTTGACTTGTTCTACATCTCCAAGACAATAATCAAGGCACATGTTATAACTGACTTCCTCACAAATTTCTTTGAACTAGGCGAACTAAATAATGAAACACTAAAGCAAGACCCAACCTAGACCTTATAAATAGATAGAGCATCAAACTGATAAGGAACTGGATCGGGACTCATGTTGACTAGTCCAACCGCACACCACATCTGTTACTCTATTGAAGTGGAATTCAAATCAATCAATAACCAAGACAAAAATGAAGCCATCATCATTAGACTATGCCTCACACATGAGATAAGAGCAAGACATCTCGTGGTAAAGTTAAACACCCATCTAGTAGTGAACTAGGTGAATAGATAGTTCAAAGTAAGTGAAGACAGATCATGAGGAACCTTACTAAGGCTAGAGAAAAAATTGGGAAGTTTGGGCATTTTAGAATCGAGCATATTTCTCAAGACGACAATCAAATAATGCACCTATTATCCAAATGTAGTCACATGGACTGTGACACAATGCCAGATAAGCTCACCTACTTCATAATCAAGGAGACGTAATCCATGGAGGTGACATCCGAAGAGAATGAAACTTTGATGGATTCATATGTCCACTTATCAAAATTGGGGAACTTTCCTCAAATGTAAAGGACCACAAATTTTTACATATTAAAGAAAAAATCTATCTCATCTTGGATGATGAGCCTTTTTACTATATGAAAACTTTCTTGTATCTTACGTACAAGAAAATAAGAAGATCGACATTCTCAAAAAAATGCACTCCAGTGAATGTGAAAGTCAATATGATAGAAAGAAACTAGCTGATCGAATACTCTGACAAGGTTATTTTTGGCGAACACTTAGAAAGAATGCAAAGAATTTCTAAAGGAGATGCGAACATTACCAAATATTTGCTCCCATACAACTTAAACCTTCCTAGAAGTTACAACTCATCATGAGCTCTTGACCATTCACCATTTGGTGACTCAATCTCCTTAGTCCCATCTCACCTTCCAAAGAACAACACAAATTCATACTAGTCATGATTGACTATTTTTTTAAAATGAGTGGAAGTCAAAGTTCTCAATCGTATTACCTTTGAGGGCGTCTTCTATTTGATTTAGACAAACCCGATTTATTAGTATGACCTCTTGATGATAGTTATAACTAATAATGGAATATAATACGTCAGCCAAAGAGTCAAAGACTTCTGCCAAAACCTAAGGATCAACCTAAAATTTGCTTCAGTCCATAATCTACAGACAATAGATAAGTTAACACCACTAATGAACTAATCCACAATCTTCTAAGGAATAAGGTTCAAGGAACGAATGAAAAATGGATTGATTTCCTCTCATTCATCCTTTGGGCACTCCGCTCCTTTAACTGCAACTAGGCAAACACCTTTCCAACAATTACACGGGATGGAGGTCATGCATGCTACTAGTTGAATAAAAATTGCACAGCCAAAGGGTGTTAGCCACCTTAACATTTGAGGAAGAAGACTTTGATGAGTGGCAATACATAAACATAGAAGGGATGGAACTCGTACTTAACCTACTATAAGAAGAATTTGCCAAGTCAGATCCCAAGCAAAAAGAAATAAAAAAGATGATGGTGTGCTACTACGACACTCAAATTAAGGAGAAGTCCTTTAGAGAAGGGAACCTAGTCCTGAAGACAACCAATCCAATGGCATGAGACCAAGACTTAGAAAAACTCAATCATACGTGGATTGAGCTGTTCATCATCAGGAGACAAATTTCTATAAGAGCGTACAAGTTGCAAAAATTCACCGACAAAGAAGTACTTCAGATGTAGAATGGGAATGATTTAAACTCCTAAATGTTATGTAACTTGTCCACACTGAACTCACCTTAGCAATTGATTTGTGATCTCTATCATAAAATTAAAAAAGAACTTATTTGACAATGTTGTTTGTACTATAATAAGGGTGTGACATATGTAAGAAAGACATATTACTACACCCTTGGAAAGCTGAAAGCACTACAAAGGAGCTCACCTAGTACCCAAGTAAGACCTGTAGGAGAGCTGAAGATCCTTAATAGGTGAAGGATAGTTCTTACCTGAGAAGTTGGCAATCACCCCATCCATAATGTGGTTGATAAAAATGAAGAACATAACATTTAATCATTTTAATACTTACAATAAAAAATTATGCAAATAATAACACTCTCACTCCCTTCCAAATCTCACATCCCCTTACCCATACTTATAAATATCAACTATGAGGAACAATCCGCTTGTGAAAAGAACTCGACCTTAGGAGTATTGGAAATTGGCAAAGAGGATGAGAGGTTAGGTCAAGAAAGAAAAAGAATGCGTCCTAACTAGGGGAACTCACCTCCAAAGGACAGTCAAATAACAAAAGACTTAGGTTGAAGGCCATTCAAATTATTATGAAACTAAGTAAGAGAAATCACAGAGGTACGCAGAAAGAAGTTACAAGTATGCTTAAAAAGACAATAGAAAAATTTGACCCCTCACTATCTGTAAATAAATAAATATAAATTTTCATAATAAGTTTTTGGTCACTTGCCCAAGTATCAAAATCACTTTTCCTTTAAATAATGAGATCTTTTTTCATCCTTCAGTTGAATTGAGAGACCACCACTTCAGAATCAAATCCCTGGAGCTAGTGGTAGAGTCTATTTTCGTTCTTTTCCGTTTTTATTTTTGAAGGAATCTCCAGGTTGTGTATCATCATATTATTTCCTTTTTCGGAGTAAATTTCTCTTACGTATTATATGGATGATCTGGAGAAGAGATAAATCGGAAAAGATGGAACACACGATAAAGAAGAAAAACAAGAAAAGACGTGGAAAACTTTTGTGTAGTAAATTTTGAGCTATAGCCCAAAATCGTACGTATGAAAAAAGATCAGATAAAAAATGCTTGAGCAAACATATCGCGAAGAAGATTTACGAAAACAACCCATGACCAAAGATTCAAGCGTGTGTGCTTGTTCTGGGGTCAAGAGCAACTCTCAAAGGTACGTATCCCTTCAGTTAATTACATCTTGAAGGATGCCCAAGAAAACTCTCGATTAAAGAAATCTTGCTTACACTTGTATAACGATTAGTAAAGGAAGTCACAAAGGACGGTTATTTCATAGGCACGTCCCGATACTTGTATTCACTGAACAAAGTTATAAAAAAAAAATAGACAAATACGTTGGTTTGTGATAGGGTATGATTGACCATTGCAAGACAACATTAGAGCAACCAAACTAAAAGGAAGGTTGAGGGCTCAATCAAATGATATTTAGGGATGTCTCGTCGTTCTATTTATAAAAGCTAAAAAACTCAAATTTAAAGGAGGTAGTTGTATTATAGACATTTACTTCTAACACAAGGCTAATTCTTGAAATTTAATTCCGTCGTTCTAATTGAAACACAATTTTGAAAGATATAAAAAAAATTAGAAACCTAAATATGTGCAACCAAAACACCACCGTCCGAGACTTCACAGATCAGACAGTTGAAATTATCTAGAATTAGATGGCTCAAAATCCATCAATCTACATAAGTCTTCTCGGACGTATTAAAGTATTATGTTGGACAGTCAGACATAACTGTCTGTGTCGGGAAGGATGAACAAACTAGGCTGAGTGACTAATGTAAGGTTACCATGATTTGGCTAATGAGGTTGGGTAACCAAGGTCGGCCGATTGAGGTTAGGTAACCAAGGTCAGGCGATTGAGGTTAGGTGACCAAAGTCAGGCGATTGAACTCAGGTAACTAAGACTAAGTAACCAAGCAACTGCATCTAAGCATGTGCAGCTTGATGTTGAAGGATGATCCCTCGAGGCCAAATGTTTAACTCCCATGACTCAACAATTCAAGTGGGAGTTCATTTCTTCCAAGAACTTTAGTCATGATGAAAAAAGGGTGAAAAGAATCTTGGGTCCTACACTTGGAAGTCTAAGACGAGACAAACCTAAATATGTCAGGGGCCAACAACAATAAATATAGAAAATTAAATGTAAAAACATAATCTTTTTTTCCGAAGGAGCCCCTACTGAAAATGTCCTATTTTTCTATTCATTTATGCTCTATTCCTCGAGTAATTTATACTTACACTCACACTCAAATATATTCTTATTAGTTGCTCCACCAATATACTCATGAATAGGTTCAAGCCAAGTTAGCCGGCCTCTAATGGAAAATAAAATAAAATGCCTTGTACCTTTTATTACAACATTCACGGTTTAACAAAATTTAATTAATTTTATTCAGCTTTTCCAGACAACTTTGTTGATTTCTATCGTGATCTTGACTTAGTTTTTTTTTTTGGTTTTTTTTGCTAGAGGATAATGTTAGTCACTTCTAACCACTACCTTACCTTTCATTTACCTCTCTTCATCATAATCACACGCAAGTAATCTATCCACATACAAGCCCTCCACACAATAATATCATGAGTGTTGATCCATATACCCCCCCCCATTTCTTATGTATTTACATACCTAATACCTAAACTTCATTTTATCATTTCCATCACTCAAATCTTTCATGTCACATAAGAAATATCACTATTTTAATACGCCTTTTCATGCATATATATATATATATATATATAAAAGGTATTTTGTATCCCGGTCTGTTGGTTGACATCCACGGCATAAGACCTCTCATGTCGGGAGTTTGAAATCAATCCGACATAATTGGCGTTAAAATGATTGTTTATGTGTACAAAGTAGATTTGAAGCTTTTATAATTGTCTATTGTCATATATTTATATATATATATATATATATATATATATATATATATATATATATATATATATATATATATATATATAT
>NEWO01000732.1:285765-306218 GCA_003013225.1 Phalaenopsis aphrodite
ATATAAGACGACATATCTATAAAAGCCCGGCTTACAATTGCAATTAGGCTAAGTTCATCCTAATTCACATTAAGCGATCAGATATTAGTTTGGCAGGTGGCAAGTAATTTGAGTTGAGACAACTAACGGTGAGTGCCACCACATCCCTATTTAATATTATTCTCTTTGCTATTTTCTAAAAAATTTTATAGCAGAAAATTATTTTTTATAGCTTAGAATATCAAAATGCAATTGGCATATAAAAGCTACTATCCAATTTTATATTTATAATACATGAAATTACTTTAAAAAAAATTATTTTTCCCATAATAATTTTATCATTTTTTTAGGCAATTTATATATATATTTAGCACGTGAAACATTACTACTTACAAATCCAACATCTACTTTCATCCATTTTATTAAAGTCTCAATGATTTGATCATAAGATGAGTAAATATATCAGTTTAATAGTTCAAAAATATCACATAAATATTAGATTTTGTGAATATTGTTAAACTGACCTAAGTCGATACATAAAAAGAATAATTCAGCTACAAAAATAACATAAAAATACATTCAATCTAGTATGGGTCATACCCGCATAGATGATCGAAGCTGCAATCACACCGTTGCAATTCGTCTCTTCACTATTTTGGGGGAAAAATTTGCGTACGTAAGAAGTACGCAGTGCTGAGTACATACTGAATGTTACATCCGCGTTATATCAGTATTATATTCGTGTTATATCCCCTGTAACCTTTATGTAACCTACAAATATGTAAAAATAGAAACGCGAAACTTATTTGTAAGTTTAGTATGTTACAGATAGATTATATGAAGTTTACATCGAAATTATATATGATATAACACGAATATAATGTGGATGTAATGTAAATACCTCTTGAGCACACATATTTTTTCCCAATCATAAAGTGGGTTGGGTTCAACACCTATTGAACCACGTGGAGTAGCGTCTCCATGGACCTCTCCTCTTCCTATGGCCAACAGTGTCCTCTTCGTAGAGCTTGAGGTTACCACCCAACTGATAAGGCTGACCCAGATACTCGGCTTCTGTGTGGCGCTCATGGATCCAACTCTTCCCCGCCCCCTTCCCCTCCCCCTCCACCTATTTAAATCACCAAACTTCCACCTCCATCATCTTGCTCCCCTCCATTTCCCACCAACAGACCGCCGCCCGCCGGCCAACTGCCGCCACTCATGAACTTCGAGTACTTCATCGTCAAAGCTCCGAGCTTTGCTGCTTTCTGCTCCATTGTGATGGTTCTGAACAATCCCCGGAACTGAGCAATTGCTTGCTCTTTCGACTGAGTTTGTGGGAGGATGTGCTCATTGACTTTCCCCTGTTTGGATCTCACGAAAAGAAGCTTTGATGCGGCAGGTTTGCTGAGGAGTTACCGAAGGCCGGAGATTTCATTTTCGGGGACTTACCGGCGCGCAGAAAGTGTTCGATGTAAGGTCTCATCAGCGCAAAATGGTATTTTGCTTCAGAACTTTATTTGATGTGGCGGGAGGGTGAGATTTTGTGTTCCTGATTTGATTTGATGTGGTTTTTGTAGTGGCCGTTGGGATCTCAGCACCTGTTGACGGTTTGGTTGCCACGGGTGATAGAAAGAGTACCATTTCGGTGTCTGATTTACTTAGTGTAATTGCTGATGACTTGCAGAGTCTCAACAAGAATTTAAAATCTGTGAGTCCAAGATTCAATCTTTCTTACTGAAAGGTCTGCTCATTTCCTTTCTTTTATGTTTTAGTTGATTTTTTTTAGCTTATTTGTGCTTTTGTTGATCGAAAGAAAAAGTGTAACTTTGCCGGACCGTGCTTTTCACTGTTACGCTATCCTCTCCTGTAGGTGAAAGCTTAAATAAAAGGCTACTTAAAAGGCCATAGTCATTGCGATATACAAAGAAGGGAATTGCTTTGAAACTTTTACTCAAAAGTTCGGATTGGATGCTTCTGCTAGCCTTATTTATATATTTTTAGATGGTGAATCCAAGGAAATGTTAGAAACTTGCAACTAAGGTTGGAAAAACAACCAGTTGGTAGCAGAAACGTTGAATTACTTGCTTTGTTTTTGCACAGCAGAGCACTAAACAGAGTATTGATCTGTTTGTACTATCACTTGAAAAAATCCATCTTTTTTCTGGTTCTTTGCACGCTTCTATAAACGTTAAGCTCGTATAGTTTTCAGATGCAAATTATTGGGAATCTAAAGTAGGCATATTACTACCAAAAATTTTTGGGTTTTTTCTCTTCAACGATCTAACCTTATCCAACAAAAAAATGCATTTTTATGGGATCATTATGTAGACGAGTGACAACTCCTTTGGCTTCATTAAGTCAACTGAACAAGTATTTGTAATTCGTCTTGTCATATGCGTTCTGACGAAGAGAGTTTTATTTTTTTGTTTAAGTTCAGTAGACTTCAGCATCAATCTTCTAGGACTTGAGTTGTGCTTAGTAAACCAGATGATGGACTACCATCTAGTCATAAGCTCAAGCTAATAAGTAAGATGCCCCTACGGCTTATAATGATACCATTCTTTTGTCTAACACCAGGCCTAGACCATTCTTCAACCGATAAATCTCATGTTAACTCTACCGTCTCTCTCTTAAATAGAAGTCCTCCGCATTAGCAATTACATGAAAACAATTATTGGGCGCCGATATACTCAAGGATGGGTAGGGTTGTTAATGATCCGAGCTGTGGTCGGCTCAAAATCGGCTTGAAAAAAATTTGATCCAAAATTTTAGCTCATAGTTTGACTCAATTAACTTGATCTGATCTCGATTCGAGCCAAAATTTGAATCAATTTTCGATCGATTAACAATCTTCAATCTAAATTCATTAAATTCACAACCCTAACTGCTAAAGTTGTTAACAATCCGATTTCGAGCCGTGGCTCAAAAAAAATTTATCCAAAATTTTAGCTTGTAGCTCGACTTGTTTATTTTGATCCAAACCTAAATATGGGGAGCAGCTAGGATCCACTTGATCTTGAACTTTGCTCAGCCTTGGGATCCAAACAATATGGATCAATCCTTTTTTGTCAACTTATCAGCTTTCTTACAACTTAAAAGGGGATGGGAGCTAGCAATTTTAGTTGTGATTGATATTCAAATGGATAGATGAAATCCAATAAACCATTAGTATTAAGCCAATTGATAAGATCCGCTTCTAAACATAAGCCTCTAAAATCCAAATCCTTGTTAATATTCTTCAACTATCTCTTAATTGATACTAAAATCCAAATCCTTGTTATTAAGCACTTGCAAAGTTTTGTTAAGTTTACTCCACCCAAAAAAAAAAAAAATGATAAAAAGGCCTTTGGAGTTCACTTTCTTTAGGATAACAATGAACCAATAAAAAATGGGGGCATGTCATATACTTTTGCTTGGTAAGTATTTATACTGGTCAACCTAAACAGAAATGTTGTGGCTCGAGTTTAATTATATATTTTATAGGCAGTATTTTTCTAATCTATTAAACTGCTTTTGAGTCTTTATGATACTCTCTTATCGATTGTACTCTACTTCATTTTGACTACCTGATTTTAACACTAAAATATATATCGTCTCTACATATTTTTTTTAGTATATTAGATCTAAAATACTTAATTCCATCACACTTATAAATCATTTTATCTTCCAACAGTACTGAACAATAATTATCAAATTTAAATCCCCTAGAATTTTTAGTATATGCTAAATTTAATTTATGCTAATTCTAAGTCCATGATTTTCTATTTTGTTTCTATTGTTCTAATATTTTCTTACTTAAAAAAAAACTCACCAATTCAAACTATTTTAAAACTATTTGTATGCAAATAACATAATGAGCATTATTTTAAAGATTTTTCTATATATCCATAATCTCTACAAATGTGATATGGACATAATATTATGTTTGATGTAATCCAATTGCAACTAAAATCTCTTTGGTCACTTGCCATATTTATTTATGGTAATCACTACTCTATTAGGCATAACTTGAGTTTTTTCGAGATATCTTTCACTTTCTCTTTTCATAATACCAACCAAATGCTTTCTTATGTTCGTCATAAAGGAAGCTTTACTTATATACATTTAAAGCATATTTTATCATTTGATTGCTAGCCATAAATAGGAGAATTCAGATTGATTTATTCTTGATAGTTGAGAAAAAATGTCCAAATAGTCTATCCCATTGATCTTTGTGAACCCCTTGACAATTACCTGAATTTTATATCTATCAATTGAATCCTCAAGATGAATTGACAATGAGCACCTACGATGAAAAAAAAGTTAATTATAGAAGCAGGGACTACCGATTCTCATATATGATGATTTAGCGTAGCTCACATATTATTAATTATAGCTTGCTCTCAAAGAGTTTTTTTTTAAAAACTTTTTGATATGTTCTGTGGATAAATATAAATAATGGAGATAAGGAAAATGCACTAAGTAAAGAGGATAAATGAGAACATAACATAAAAGGTTGAAAGGCATGATTTATGAGCAATAAAATTTTAGTTATTTTTTTTAAGGTAATTAGTAATTGTAAATTAGAGATCTCACTAGTAGGCTGATGCTTAATTAAATCTGACAATGTGGATAGAGGCGTTAATATGGAAGGTGCTTGAGATCATCAACGCTAAACCTTTAGTGAGGTGTAGAGGAGCTTTGGAGAAAGAGGAACAAATGGTGAGGCTAACTTACAGAAAGGAGGGGGTGGTGGGGAGGGGCGATGGATGAGAGTTATGGTCTCATGAAGAGTAAAATTGGTCAGTATATAAACTTAAAGTGAGAGGATCATAACATTTATCTTTTACACTCGAAAAATATATACCAATTTGTACATTGTAAGAGATTTTTGTGTGATCAAAAGACATGAACCAAGCATGCACAATTAATTATTTGAGGTGTGAGAAAGCTTCAGCTGACTTAGATAAGGTTGAAAGATTGTGAAAAATTGTCTAGGAGAGGAGAGGGAATATGATTGATGAGATTTCAAAGAGTCAATATTACATTCTCTCATAATTGATGAAGAACATTAATATAGAGCATTGACGTTACTAAAATATCAATCAAATGGTGATTTACCACCCCTCATATGAAACATTGAAGTCCAATCAACATCAAGCAGGTGGTGACTTCTTGCATTCATTAATATCATTTTATTGAGATGCATATGAATAAGAAATTAATGAATTTTGCTATTGTTGAAACAAAATATTTGAAATTAAAATTATATCAAATTTAAAGCGTTATTATCGCATAATGGTCTCATGAAGAGTAAAATTGGTCAGTATATAAACTTAAAGTGAGAGGATCATAACATTTACCTTTTACACTCGAAAAATATATACCAATTTGTACATTGTAAGAGATTTTTGTGTGATCAAAAGACATGAACCAAGCATGCACAATTAAATATTTGAGGTGTGAGAAAGCTTCAGCTGACTTAGATAAGGTTGAAAGATTGTGAAAAATTGTCTAGGAGAGGAGAGGGAATATGATTGATGAGATTTCAAAGAGTCAATATTACATTCTCTCATAATTGATGAAGAACATTAATATAGAGCATTGACGTTACTAAAATATCAATCAAATGGTGATTTACCACCCCTCATATGAAACATTGAAGTCCAATCAACATCAAGCAGGTGGTGACATCTTGCATTCATTAATATCATTTTATTGAGATGCATATGAATAAGAAATTAATGAATTTTGCTATTGTTGAAACAAAATATTTGAAATTAAAATTATATCAAATTTAAAGCGTTATTATCACATAAATTTTTTATTAAGTTGGCAATCAAACGTTTATTTTCTTATTAATATATTGAAATTCATGAATGACATTTGAAGAACATTTGATTAAGAGTACTTAGTGAACATTGAGAAATCATCTATGCATGTATCAAAATATTTGAATTCTACGTAAGTAAGAATAGAAGTAGTGTTACAGGAACTAGTAAGGATTTAGGGGAACACAAAAGCAAATTTTTATTAATATAAAAAGAGGGTTACAACACGACACAATGGAAAGGAAAAAAACGACGACAAACCACGCTCCGTCTAGGGACGAAAGAGTAGATCTGAGAGCAGGGCGGCGTTTGCAACATAGTGAGGTTATGGAGGAGGTTTTGTTGGTGGCGAGGTCGGTTAGGTAGGGGTTTGGGGTTCAGTAGGTGGGCTTGACAGTGAGAGTGGCTGTAATAAAAGGTTGTCAGGGGCTAGCAGGTAGTCCAAAGGGCCGAGATAACCTAGTTGAGGGCAATAATGGGGGCAGCCTGAAGTGGGGAGCGTCTCTCAGAGTGGACAACAAGTAGAAATGCAGGAAATAAGATTTGGCAGGCTGGGATGGGGTCTGAACAACAGGTTAGGCCACTGAAAAAGACTGACTGGGTGCTGAGAGGAAATCTAGGAAGTTGGACAGCAAGGTTAGGTTGTTTAGGAAGGGCGTATGGGTGCTGGGATGAAGTATGGGGAGGCCAGCAACGGAGGAGAGGGGAGAAGAAGAGTTAGGTAAGGGTAAAAGGAAGATACAACACAACCTCAAAGTAGGATACAGTCGAAACACCACCACCTCCACGGATACAACCCTAAAATAGGGAGAACAACTCCACACAAGAATCTAAAATCTGAAAACAACATAGGCTGAGCCTTAAGTCATTGAAAACAACAATATATAGACTCCTATCGAAGGAGAAAAGGAAAGAGGTAGCACAAGAAACTTCCACACAAAAGAAAGGGTGGGAATACTCCAGAAAATAGCCATTAAAGGCTTTCCATTAGGAGAATAGTGCATAAGAAAGGTGGAAGAAGGGGCTGGCGACATTCCTCTATAGGGTACCCAGTCCAGTTAGGGTCTGGATCGACGCCTTATGCCAGCCCGTTGGCTTTTCTCGCACTTGCCTGCGGGATTTTCCCATACCCATACGGGATGAATTTTGAGAATCCTCCCAACAATTCTCAATGTTAAAGCATAATAGGAGTACAAGAATCGAGAAAATCAGAATAATACATTTAAACTAGAAACACAATAAAAAATTAACCTGAAAAGAACACAAGAATTTTAAGTGGAAAAATTTGAGAGCGGGAAAAAACCACGGAGCCACACCACCACAAATTTCGTGAAAAAATCACGGATCCACACCACCACAAATTTCGTTATGAATATAAGAGAGTTTATCAAAGGATTCACACAAACTTCTTCTCCACACTCACATGAAACTTACAGTGCACCACTCCATACTTTTCCTACTGATCTGATGCAGAAACGCACGCCGAAAAACATCAGAATCATTCTCACTAACATTTCTCACATTCACCAGGATTTTGTTGATGAACAAACATGAAGAGCTACGGTCCAAGCGCACATACACTGCCCAAAATCGTGACATAACTAGTACTTCTCGTGAAAACTGCTTGATTTGGATGCATGGGCGCCCAATTCTCTAGAAGCAGGCGCCCTAACGCCAGAAGTGAGGGCCTAAGTACCCAGTATGAGCGCAGGACTTCCACCTTCTGAGTTTGGGAACACTCAATGGGCGCTTAAACACTCATAGCGCGATGCCTTGTCGCCGGGTGCACTGAATACATGGAAGCTAGCCAGCCTGCTGCTCATGAGTGCTACAACCGAACTCCACAACTATTAATCTCCCACTTGGAGACTGATAGTGCCAAGTCCAATCATCTGTACCTGCACCTCCATATGAATTGCCTTCATAGTCTCGTACAGTGCTCACGTATCGTGGTGTGGCTCACCCCTGATTTCAACCTTCATGAAACCCAACTAAAACCAAACACGACTTCAGTTTCTCAACAGTCACCGCCTTCGTTAACATATCCGCGGGATTTTGAGCTGTATGTATCTTTTCCAGAAATAACCACCTATCTTCTAGAAGGGATCAAATGAAATGAAACCTGAGCTGATATGTTTCGTCTTGGCTTGAAAAACAACATTCTTAGTAAGATGAATCACACTCATACTGTCACTGTAGAGTTTTTCAATCTCTTGCTTCTTGTGTAGTTCTATTATGAAACTTTGTAGCCAAATTATCTCATTGCTAGCATCAAGAATACAACATATTCGGCCTCTGTAGCGGAAAGTGCAACAATCTTCTGCAACCTGGAAACCCAACTCATCGTTGTGCTCCCCAATGTGAAGATATACCTCATTATATTTCTTCTACTGTCCATATATGTCGGCCGCCAAACATGGTGTTGGTGTTTTTGAAAATATAATTTAAATTAATATATATAATTTTGAAAAATAACATTTTAATTTTTTTTTTAAAAATACGAGATTGAACTGATCTCATTAATTTAATAGTTTAAATAAACGAGCACAACACTGCAAACGATGCATCTATTCTAAGGAATGGATACATTATTTAATAGTGAAGCTCGAATAAATAAACTATAGAATCTATAAAATCCATTATGGTCTGCGAAATTGTTCATGTTGATCGATAAATTTCCCTATTTAGTATAGAAGACTAATTAGAGTTTATATTAAGCTGTGTTCCAAAATTCTCTATAGAGGCAAACCCTTATAGTTAATTACATTTTAAGTGATTGAAGCCGCTTAAAAATACTCTCGATTTAGATCAGTTGTTTTGCCTTCAAGATTTTCTAAGTTTAAGTTTTCATGTTTGAACATTGAAAATTCAAAAGGGAATGAATCAAAAGTGGAACAGTTATTTTCAGAAATCCAAATGAATGAAAGGTAGGTGATGTCACTGATCCGAGAGAAATCACGGTGACTTATCAAGCTATCCTATTTGTTTTCCTTTAACTTTGAAAAGTTGTTATTTGATGTTTCATCCTGCCAGCTTTATTTACTCAGAGCTTTCACTTGTATGACACAGTCATACAAATAGTCTGGAAGATAAGAGAGTTTATGTCACAACAAACGACAACCTCAGAGTCTAAGTCGAGTTAGGGCTTGAATTGCCCAACGTGATTGTGCAAAAACCTAAAAGATGATTTGAGGATTTACACCGTATTAGACGGACTACCTCGAAACCTTATGACTTGTTGTTTGTGTTAAGAAGAGATTTGTTGATAACAATTTCGTTTGCTCCCTCGAAGATGTTTTTCTGTATATTCTTGTCATGCTGCCTACGGTGTTAGCTCCAAGCTCATTGTTGAAGTAACAGTCCTAAGATCCAAGGTTTAAGAATTTTTACCATGTGTGTTTCAATGACAAATTTTGTTGTTGTTCAATTATTATGGGGGGAGGTTAAAGTTGATTAGAGTGACACCGGTTAGGATCACACGGTTCCCTCGTTCCGGTACCACTATTTTCTGATAAATTTACTTAGTCTAAACGAGTTGTTAAGCTCATTTAAACTGGGGAGATCTCGTTAGCAACTGTGGGTTACTTACTCTGAGGGACTCCCATAAATTCAAGAGAACGTATTATGAAGTTTTTATTTTGTTGTTATATTTTGAAAATATTGTTTAATTTTGAAAATAGTTTTTGTAATTTTTTAGTTTTGAAAATTTTTGCAAGCAAGATAAATAAATGCAAGTAAAAAAAAGATGATGTAAAATAAATAAATAAAATTGCAGTGCATAAAATATAAATGCGTACCTGTCATCTTCTCGCTACTCCGATTGCATGGTTAGCATCATAAAGCATAATATTTTTGTAGGAATTAAATTAATTACAGAGAATTAAACAGAAGCATTTGGTACAGAAAAATCGGAAGTTGAGTCGTAGCAAAACCCGAGTAAAAAGAAAAACTGTATTCATATATGGAAGACTAGAACTGAGTGCAAGACATAGGTAAAGGTGGGGGCTCAGAGCTGGACTGTGTGCTTCCCGACCTTAAGTAAAAACTACCAACCCAATCATCTATGGAGGACAGTCCTAACCTCGATCCAAGTGATTAATTGTGGACTCTTATACATTTTCATTTGAATTTAATTTTCATGCATACACAATTTTATTATGCAAAAAGATTTTTGTTAAAAAAGATATTTTGTTGAGGGGTGCAGTCCAAATGTTAATCAATTTAATCGAGTTAGGACTACAGATAACCTAAGAGTATCGGGGGCAATCATCTTCTCAAGAGTCGTCGAATAATATCATCGGTCCTTATCATCTCCTTTTATTAAAGATCATTGAGGTAAGAGATACTATTCTAAAATCTCACATCGTTTCTCACACTTTAGCACACATTAACATTATCGTCATTACCCTAGCCACCTAGACCTCAGACTTACACAAGTCTGATGTTTCATATGTTGCACAAACAAATATCCCCATTCGCTTACAAGGGTTTAAATACCTTAGGGAAGACAAACCCTTGAGCATTGGGTCATGAATGTAGGATAAGTAGTTTGGGGTATTTCTATTGATTTGTGAATTATCGGGTCCCGAATCATATCTTGGTTTACCATAAGGAATTCATTTGTAATGTTATGTTTGATTTTTTTGTTGTGAGGATGAGTTCTTTCAATAAATTATAATAGACATGAATGCCCTATAAAATGTATAAAATTTTATAAAGAAGTTTAACAAACTCAATTTTGTATTTTTCTGATTTTTATTTTAGTTATTATAATTATTTTAGTAAATAATTACAAATACATTGAAAAATTGTTTTAAGTTTTCAAAATATTTTTCTGGGTCTTTAAAAATTTAGGGAAGCACTTTTAAGTTACTATCCTTTATCAAGGAAAATTTGGCGAAGTTTTGAGATATTTTGTATTTTTGTGATTTTTTTTTATTTTAATTACTTTTAAATGCTCAAAAAAAACTTTTTATTTTAATTAAAATTTCTTTTTTTCTAAGTTCCCATGACCACAGAGAACTTCCAGATCAAATTTTATATTTTTTTGATTTATATTTTAATTATTATAATTACTTTAGGCCAAAATTAATAATATTATAGGAAAATACACATTGTCATTTAAAACACATTTTTTTAACTTTGAAAATTTTATAACAGTGTTTTAAAGTGATTTTCTTTAATCAAGACAATTTTTGTGATTTTTTAAGATATATTTATATTTTTTGTACATTTTAATTATTATATTTAATACTTAAAAATATAATTTCTATTTTTTTAAGTTTATTTTTTTTCTTGGTCTGTCTCTTTTTTTTGAGTTTATGAGTATTTTTATTTTATTTTTATAATTTTTTTCACACTAATATATGTATTTTTAAAGTTTATATAATTATTTAAATAAAAAATACCCTAGTGCTCTACTTATCCACATTGACGATGCGTCAATCTCGTCATCTCTGAGACCTAAGTTGCTTTGCCCCTAACAAGTCTAAGCTTTTTGTTTGGAAATGTTCGAACGACATACATAAAGATCATCGAAGTTTAGATATTAGTTATATAAATACATAAAAATTAAGTGACGAATGTATAAATATTCGAGAAATATATATAACTTGTATCTGAATGAATAAAAATTGTGTGGTGAACGTTTAATATATATATAATTTGCAAAATGTGTATATAAAAATATTTAGGAAATAAAGTGACAAACATATAAATATATAAGAAAATCGTGTTGTGCACGCAAATACATGACATTTAAGAGGTGTGTATGAAGATATAGAAAAATTAATTATATTGCATGTAAATATAGGTGATACGTGACATGCATGTAAATTCAATTTTTATTTATTTTTCTTTTTTTATTTTTTTAAACGTGTAAATACATAAGAGAAGGGTTGTATGCATGTAAAATTCTGTATGGAAATACATAGGAATTGGGTGGTATATATGTAAAAATATTTTGTGTAAATATAAAGTAATTGGGTGGTATTTGTAAAGTTTCCATTTCTTTTTTTTTTCTGCTCTCTTCATTCTCCGTTCTCGCTGCGTTCAACGAAGAAGAAGACGAAGGGATGATGGGAGAGGGGCTTACCTGACCGAGGCTCGCCGGCGGGAAGAGTTCGTCTGAGAGAAGCTCGCCGGAGGAGGAAAAATAAAGAGGAGGTGGTGCTTCACGGGTAGGGAAGAATAATGGAGTGTGAGAGCTTGCTTGCCTGAGTGAAGGGAGGAGTTTTGAGTTTTATAGGAGAGAGAGAGAGGGGAGGTTGGCGTAAGAGTTGTGCGGCTCGAGGAGAGAGGCGAAGATGCTGCATGCGTGAGTTCCCTTTTCTTTTTAATAGGATAGGATAACATTTTTTTTATATATTATTTTTTCATGATGAGTGCATGAGATATGATCACCTAGAGAGAGAAAGGGAGATTTTTTTTTTATCATAGAGCTGAGATAGAGAGAGAGATAAGAGAGGCGTGAGGGGGATAAGACCATGCGTGACTTTTAATAAATATATAATAATAATAATAATAATAATAATAATAATAATATTATTATTATTATTATTATTATTATTATTATTATTATTATATTATCGTTCGCGTGTTTTTCTGTCTAAGCACGTCTTTGAGATGGAATGAATGCTCTCCTAATCAAAATCGACATAGCGTAATTGTGCGATCTGTTTCGTCATTCGGGGTTGTCCAGACAGCCCTGTCGATGATCGGGTCAAAATGCGTTAATTTAATTTTCGTCAAAGTTTTGGTTCGCGATCGATTATTTCGGTAATTAATTTTAATTTCGATTAGTTATGAGACAAATAAAGGTGTGGGTGACGTGAATTTTGACATTTATGCGCATCGACTGTCTGAAATCGTGATTTTCGTGCACGAATGTGCGAAAGTTGTAATGGGTATTTCTGAGGCTTCTAAACTCTATGAAAACTCATCCTCGAGTCCTCACTAGTTGGTCTTAACCTTCCAAGTTTGTTGACCTCATTTTTGGTGAGGTCTTTCTTTCCTCTTAGTGCTTAGGATCTAGCTATAGGATTTTCCTTTTGACTATCCTTGAATATTAGAGATGAAACCCACCTATATAGAAATTCAAACCATTTTCTAGCTCTCTTCGAAACCCTACGTGGCTGGTCATAAACCTCCAGCATTTGGAAGGTTAAAACCAACTAGTGAGGATTTGAGGATGAGTTCTCATAGAGTTTAGAAGCCTCAGGAACACCCATTACGACTTTCGTACATTCGCGCATGAAAATCACGATTCGGACAGTCGATGCGCATAAATGTCAAAATTCACGTTACTCACACCTTTATTTGTCTCATAATTAATCGAAATTAAAATTAATTACCGAAACAATCAATCACAAACCAAAACTTTGACGAAAATTAAATTGATGCATTTTTGACCCGATCATCGACAGGGTTGTCCGGACAACCCAAATGACGAAACGGACCGCACGAGTACGCTCGGAATATCAATATTGATTAGGAGAGCGTTCATTCCATCTTAAAGACATGCTCAGGCAGAAAAAACACGCGAATAGTAATAATAATAATATTATTATTATTTTTATTTTTATTACTATATATATATATACATATATATATATATATATATATATATATATATATATATATATATATATATATATATATATATATATATATATATATATATATATATAAAAAGAAACACACATATTTATATCCCCACCCGCCTCTCTTATCTCTCTCTCTCTCTCTCCATCTTGGCTGTATGATAAAAAAAAATCTCCCTTTCTCTAGGTGATCATATCTCATGCGCTCATCATAAAAAAAATAATATATAAAAAAAATGATATCCAATCTTATTAACAAGAAAAGGGAACTCACGCATGCAGCATCTCCGCCTCTCTCCTCGAGCAGCACATCTCTCACGCCAGCCTCCCCCCTCTCTCTCTCCTCCTATAAAACCCAAAACTCCTCCCTTCACTCAGGCAAACAAGCTCTCACACTCCATTCTTCTTTCCTACCCGTGAAACACCACCTTCTGTCCATTTTTCTTCCCCCGGCAAGCTTCTCTCCGACGAACTCTTCCCGCCGGCGAGCCTCGGTCAGGTAAGCCCCTCTCCCATCATCCCTTCGTCTTCTTCTTCGCTGAACGCAGAGAGAACGAAGAACGAAGAAAGCGGAAAAAAAAAGAAATGGAAACTTTACACATACCACCCAATTAGTTTATATTTGCACAAAATATTTTTACATATATACCACCCAATTCTTATGTATTTCCAGACAAAATTTTACATGCATACCACCCTCTTGTGTATTTACACGTCTAAAAAAATGAAAAAAAATGAAAAATGAATTTACATGCATGTCACGTATCACCTATATTTACATGCAATACAATTAATTATTTTATATATTCATGCACACCTCCTAAATGTCATTTATTTGCGTGCGCAACACTATTTTCTTATATATTTACATGTTTGTCACTCTATTTCCTAATTTTTTTTCATAAACGTTTTGCAAATTATATAAATATTACACGCTCACCACACAATTTATATTTATTCAGATACATCATATATATATTTCTCGAATATTTATACGTTTGCCACTTAATTTTTATGTGTTTATATAACATATCTAAACTTCGATAATCCTTATGTATGTCGTTCGAACACGTCTAAAAAAAAACTTAGACTTATTAGGGGCAAATCAACTTAGGCTTCAGAGACAACGAGGTTGATGCATCGTCGATGTGAATAATTAGAACAAAAAGGTATTTTTGATTTAAATAAGTATATAAATTTTAAAAATACATATCTTGGTGTTTAAAAAAAATCATAAAAATAAAATAAAAATCCCCATAAACTAAAAAAATATGAACGGACCAAGAAAAAAAATAAAATTAAAAAAAAATAGAAATTGTACTTTTAAATAATAATAATAATAATAATAATAATAAAAATAAAAATTTAAAAGTCCAAAAATATAAATATATCTTAAAAAATCACAAAAATTGTTCTGATTAAAGAAAATCACTTTAAAACACCGTCATAAAATTTTCAAATTTAAAAAAATGCATTTTAAATGACTATGTGTATTTTTCTATAATATTATTAGGCTTAAAGTAATTATAGTAATTAAAATATAAATCGAAAAAATATAAAATTTGGCCTAGTAAGTTCTCTGAAGTCATGGTCACTTAGGAAAAATGAAATTTTAATTAAAATAAAAAATTCTTTTTTGAGCATTTAAAAATAATTAAAATAATAAAAAAAATCACAAAAATACAAAATATCTCAAAATGTCACCAAATTTTTCTTGATCAAGGACAATAACTTAAAAATGCTTCCTTGAATTTTTAAAGACCCAAAAATATATTTTGAATAATTAAAACTATTTTTCAATGTATTTATAATTATTCCCTATAATAATATAATAATTAAAATAAAAAATAGAAAAATACAAAATTGAGTTTGTTGAACTTCTTTTTAAGATTTTATACATTCTATAGGATATTCAAGCCTATCATGATTTATTGAAAGAATTCATCCTGACAACGCAATAATCAAACATAACATAACAAATGAATTCCTTAAGGTAAACTAAGATATGATTCGGGACCCGATAATTCACAAATCAATAGAAATACCTCAAAGTATTTATCCTACATTGATGACCCAATGCTCAAGGGTTTATGTCTTCCCTAAGGTCTTTAAACCCTTGTGAGCGAATGGAGATATTTGTTTGTGCCCCATATGAATCATCACACTTGTGTAAGTCTGGGGTCTAGGTGGCTAGGGCAATGACGATAATGCTAATGTGTCTAAAACGTGAGATACGATGTGAAATTTTAGAATAGTATCTCCTACCTCAAGGACTTTTAATAAAGGAGAGGATAAGGACCTATGATATTATTTGACGACTGTTGACCTCGCTTTCGGTCGAGGTGTAGTTTTCCCCTTCTTAGTAGCCTAGGATCTAGCCGTAGGACTTTTCTGTCGACTACTCCTAGAAAACTAGTGAAGGAGCCCTCCCCGTTAGCAATTCTGGACTTTTCTTCGATCGACTTGACGTTCCATGTAATAGTCTTGACCGCTATTGCTTAGCAGGTAAGGCTACTCCGAAGGAACTCAGGGAGCATTCCTATAGGACTGCCGGCCTTAGGATCGACTTTACTCGTTAATTTGGCGCCGCTGCGCTCTTCGCTGTCCTGTTTAATCGAGTTCGAGCCGAAATCTTGATAGGATCCTGACCGCGACGCGTTTTTAACCCGATCGACGACGAGATTGCCCGGACGACTCCGGATGACGAAACGGACTGCGCCGATGCGTCCGTAACGTCGATTTTGCTTAGGGGGGACGTTCGTTTCATTGCGACGGTGCGTCTTGGGGAAAATACCTATTTAAGTGTTAATTATAATAATAAATAACATTTTATTATTATTATTATTATTATTATTATTAACTTATTTTAAAAAAAAACCATTAACCTAAATCCATCTCCCTCCCTGCCTCATTCCCTCGAACCCGTGGACCTGCCTTAGCCCTAGGATGGCTCGTTCGGTCGCCCGGCCTGCTACTTCGTGCCGTTGGGGGGTTTCGTTCCTGCGTTTGCCTCTCGCACGCGAGAAATCTCGCAGACGCCCATCCCTCGTATCCTATTTTCTGCGATATGGGTTCGATCTTCTCTGCTGCGGATTGTATCCTCTGCGAGGATCTAATCCTCCGCATCTCTTGATCCTTCTGCTGTATCTTCTTAATCATTCGTCTCCTCTGCCCTTAACATATATGAGAGCTCCTCTGTGAAGCTTCGAAGAGGCTGAAAATCTTTTCTAAAGGAGAAAACTCTGCTATTTTTATCTCACTCACTTCTTTGATCTTTTGGTGCTTGAATCGGTTTCCTCCTGCTGTTGGGAGAGGAAGTGAAGTTGTGGAGTGCTTGTAAAGTTTCTGTGTTACTTTCTTTTTGCTTCAAAGAGGTACCTTCTTCCCTCTCCCCCTGTGCGTTGTCTTTGTTCGGCCCTGCTCTTTACCGAGCCCCTGTGTGTTGTCTATGTTCGCCCCTGCTCTTTACCGAGCCCCTGTGCTTTATTTGTGCTCGTCTCTGTTCTCTGCCGAGCCCTGTTAGCATGTTAGAATAGGGAGATTACTATTTGCCTCATTCCTAAACATGTTCTAACTTACTCTTTATACATTTGTTATGTGGGAATGACATTTAAAAGCTTGAGGGTGTGTATTTCCTTCTCCCCCTTTTCTCTGTGCTTTACTGGCTCTCGGTTTTAACCTTGCCGAGCCTTTGATGATGATTTCAGGGTATGGTTTAGCGCTCTAGTTGCCATTATGCTTGTATTTGGAAATGTTTATCACTCAAAGCATGTGAAAGATAAAAAAATATGCATATATGCTAGAAGTTAGATTTGGCATGCTATTAGTCCTTTCTTTTACTTTGTTTATCTAAAGTGCTAAAGTCATGACATGTTTCCTATCTCCCAAGGCATACTTATATTGGAAGTAATTAAGAAGATGGTTTTGAAATAATTGGCCCTTTTCATGAGCATGTTAGTATGTGTATTAAAAAGCTTTCATCCACTTTCACTCAAAGCATGTGGTAGTTCTATTTTGAGATGTCTTAAAACCATGAGAATATTGCTCTAACTTTTATTGTGACTTAGTGTTGGAGGTCTCAATTGCAGCTTGGTTTTCAACCCTTGCTGGGTTCGGGTTTTAGCCTTGCTTGGCTCGGTTTGGTCTTTAACTAATCTGGAATTTGATGAAAAAACTTGGGTTGGCTGGCTGAGATTTTAATTTCTGTTAAGGCTTGGGTTTTAATCTATGCTTGGGCTCTGTTTTGGCTTTGAATGACTCGATTTTAACTTTTCTTGGAGCTCGGATTTACTTGCTTTGGCTCTTACCCGAGAGCTGGTTTGGTGGCTGGGCTCAGTTTTGCTTGTTTGACCGTGTTTTGGCCTTGAATGGTTCGGTTTTTGTCTGGTTCTGCTTCTATCCGAGAGGTAGCTTGGGAGCTTGATTTGGTTTGTGCTTAGTTCTACCCGTGAGCTTGCTGGCAATCCCTTGGGGTTGTTTGGCTCCTCCTACACGAAGTGGCTTGGGTGTTGATTGATGAGTCAAGTTTAAATGTATATTTGCCCTATCTATAAAGTGAGGTGGTTGAAGGATGTGTTGAACAATTTCCTTATGTCCTACTTGATGAAATTGGAGTCGGTTTGGAGGCTTTGTGAGGGTTTGTCCATTCACTCTCCTATGTATATCAAACATCTTCATATAATCAATTTGGGTTGCCTTAGCCGTGAGCCTCTTCTCTTTTTGGCATCGGGTTTGCCTTGGCCGTGAGCCCCTTTTGGTCTTGGGTTGCCTTAGCCGTGAGTCACCTGTGGGAGTTTATTCGGTTCTGGAGCTAGAGGGTGCTGTATTGGCTTTTACCCGTGAATTTTCTAGGCCTTACCTCACTTAGGCCGTAGATCTTACACCTTAGTGCATTGAAAAAAATTTCGCGTTTGTTTGAGGTGTGAGGCTATGGATTAATTTGGAAGTTGGAAGATTTTGATATCAGCTTGGGGTTTGGGAGGATTTGCAAGCCTTATTTGGGAGAGCATTTGGTTGATTTGATTAATCCTACGTCTTTGGGGTTTGAAAAATCAGCGCAAAGTAGCCTTTTATGTTCGTTAGGAAAGACCTTGGGCCCTACTTTTTCAGGTCTTTTCGATAGGAGTTTTGAGAACGGATCCATTCTCCTTTTCAATATTTTAGATAGATCAGTGTCTCCTCTCTTTCACCCCATTTTTGTTTTTTTCTTTTCTTGCTTCTTGATTCGGTTTTCGACGCTTATGTCCGACGCATAAGTGTCCACGTATAGCCTTTTGATATATGTGAAACCATCAAGCAAAGTCACAATTAGTTTGTTTTGGGGCGTAGGGTGGTGAGGATAAAAACATACTGAAGATAGAGCAGAAAGATGCCCTATCCTATACATCAAGATCCAGGTATTTGATGAACAATAGGATAACGGTATCCTTCACCGACATAAGTCCAGTGAGTGTTGGCTCGAACCTCCCCAGGTGATTGACAGTCTCATGCCCGACAGCGTAATCAACTTGTGGACAATAAAAATTGTTAAAACTTATTTCAAAAAAATAAAAAATAAAAATATATTTTTCGCTAAAAAATACAATTTGATAATTTCTTTTTTTAGACCCATGTGCATGTAAAAAAAAAACATAAATTTTAAAATATATTTTTAAAATTGATTGTCCACCCGACGAATACCTGTTTAGGCTAGGAAGTAGCCCTCTAGGTGAGATTCAAGACACACTTCTAGACGAATGACGGGTTCTATACATTCGGGTGACCGAGTAGCCTTCATGGACTCTCGAGTACATATACATATATCTGAGCCTAGCCCTACACGAGTGCTTGCGGTCCCCCTTACTTGAACTTTTTGCTTTATCGAAGCTTTGGACAGAGCACTCGTGCTTCTTTGCTTTTCTTTGAGATTTCTTCGAGATTTTTGAAGATTTTTTTTACTTGAATCTTTTCTCGTTGATTTTCTCGAGTTTTCGGTCATGAGTCGTTGTTACACTCTTCTTCGGATTTCCTGGATGACGTTTCTTCCAGACTTCGCTTTTTGCAATGCATTTCAGATTGTTATATTTAAGAAACAGCGGATCCCACGGGTGTACAGGTTTGTTTTACATTTACAGCACTTCATTTTCCTGTTCATACCTGCTACTGTCCTGTACAACATGTTATTCATTTCCCTGTTTATACCTGCTACTGTTCTGTACATCATGTTATTCATTTCCCTGTTTATACCTGCTACTGTCCTGTACAACATGTTATTCTATTCATATTTCTATCTGCTACTGTTCTTCCCGTACAACATGTTATATTATTCTTGTTTCTACCTGCTACTGTTCTTCCCGTACAACATGTTATACTATTCCTGTTTTTACCTGCTATTATACTGCCCTACACGTTTTTTTTTTTTCTACCTGCTACCGTTCTACATGCATCTTACTGTTTGTCCTGTACTGCACATTTTATATTGTATAGTTTTAAGCATACCTTCTTTTCATATAGGATGTTTAGAGGATTATTACCATAGGGTTGTTTGATTTGACATCATAACTGGACACCCTAAAAAACTTAAACTCGTCACGACAAGGAGCTGGGAACTAGCGTGGTGGGCAGCACGACCTTCTTCAACAGCAGAACATATCTTCCCCAGCTAAACCATTCCTTTCCTAGAACTTAAAATAACAATCCATAGGATTTCGAGGTTGTTCGCCTAGTGCAACATAAATCCTCAACCTTTTCGTCAGGTATTCGTATGGCTCTGTTGTACGATCTAAACCCTAACTCGTTTTAGGATTCTGAGGTTGTCGTTCGTTACGACCTAAATCCTCACATCTTCCAGGCTATTTGTGTGATCGTTTCACACGAATGTAAGCCCTGATTAAATAAAACTGGCAGGATAAAACACTTGAATAATTTTTCTCGAAACTGAAACCAAACCATAGGGTAGACTGGGAAGCCACCGAGGATCTCCTCTGGATCTGTGACATCTTCTAGTTCTTCTTCCTTCGGATTCTGTAATAAATGTTCCAAGTTTGAACCATTCTCTTTTGCACACCTCTTTGTCCGATTT
>NEWO01000732.1:306273-318606 GCA_003013225.1 Phalaenopsis aphrodite
AACTTTAGAGGCTTGCCCTTATAGGAAACTTTTCCGAACCCAGCTTAAAATAAACCCTATTTAATTTTTCATATTAAATAGGAGAATTTGTCGGCAAATAAAACGGTTTCGCAGACCAAACGAAAGTCATATATATCTTAGTTTATTTAATCGAACCTCATACTCAAGTTGTGTTTATCCCTAGGGATAGATACAGAGTTTGAGGTAAAACGCTCTTTAATTTAAACTATGAAAAATATGAGGTCAGTTTGATTTTTATATTTGATTTTAAATTTAAATCTATATGTAAATTAAAACGTCATTCCGAAGCGGACGACAGGATTTCGATTCCGGTGACCGACAGCTTCTTACGGGCAACTCCATCCCCCAACGCCCCACTTTTCCTCGCCGACAGCTTCTGGCGACTCCGCTGGGGAATAGTTTTTCTCTCCATTTAAATCAGGAAATATTATCTTCATACATCGGTAATGTGTCCATGTCCCTCTTGGACCAAATTACCCTTCTTCCGTTGGTATGCTTCACTCATTTCTTTCTTGGGGAAGCACGATCAACTCTTTTCGGACTTCAGTACCATCTGTTCAATCATTTTGAACAGAGAGGTTCAGGAGGCCATTAAGGACTTTTGGTCTTTTATGTGGGGTCAGACCCCCAATAGGTGTGTTGGTAGACTAGTTTCACTTGGGCATTGTGCGTTGTGAAGTCGGTCCCGCCTGGGTCCTAAACTTTACTCTCCTTTTTGTGTCATTTCGAGTTTGATTTACTATTTCGCAAGTTGAACCAAATTGTGTCGCGTTGCGCTTGCTTGTTAATTTTCTTTTTACTTTCAGACCATTTTTCACTAAAATCTTAAAATCTTCGCCGATTAAATAAAATTTACCCGGTTTACAAATCTACCTCCGTCAATTTGTAGTGCTCGCACTATGATTATGAGGCATTGGCCAAATAACTAACTCTAGGGTTTTCTCTTTTGAAGTTCTTGTGATGACATTCCCAATGCTCATCTTTTCTTGCAACTTGCCAACGAACCGTAGCGCCCGTAACGTCGCCCCCATCATCAAGTTTGGGGCAGGATTCGAGAATCTCGAGGTCATTCTCGGGAAAACCCCGTTCGTTGTAGTGAAGGTTGCCACCCGTGAAGTTCAGGAACCATCTGATGAGTTTAGCCTGAATTGTCTACAGGATTTCCTTTCTTACAAGAAGGAAAAGACTACCGCCACTTTGAAATCTACTATGCCTGACTTTCCCGCTACTACTAAGGGAAAAGAGGTTATGACCGTCGATAGTCCAACGGAGGAGTTCATCGTCTCGCTGTCAGTGTTCAAAATTGGGTCGAGTTTGAAAGTTGCGCCGTTAACATGGTCACAAAGGAGAAATCGTAGCCGAAAAGTTCGCAAGTCTGCTGAAGTTCAGACTCATGAAGATATGACTGTTAATGTAGTTCCTGATCAGGAGGAATCAGGATTATTGGGTACCTCTCCGCTTTTGCGAGGGAGTAGGTTTCACCCCTTAGTAAATATCGATGGATATGAAAGTATCCGGAAGATAGCCGCTGCTTTATCGTCACCTCATGGACATGGTGGAAAGAGGAAGAAGTCTACTCCTCTCACCAGAGTCAGCACAGTGTTTCAGAAAGTAGCCGCCAAAGAGGGTTGCTTTGTCAGTGAATTGCTTAAAAGGATGGGATGTGCAGTATCCCCTCTCATGAAGAAAGAAATACTAAAGGACGTCAGATATGCTGAAGGATTACCTCCTCGCATTCCCGTCAAGTTCCGCTTGGGGAACATAATTGACACTATCACCACCACTGGGTCTGCAGCGCGTCGATCGGTTAAGTCACGACTGGGTCCGAGAGTTCCACCGATCACCGATCATAAAGATGTTCTTAAGACCTCAAAGGAAAGGATAAGCAGGTTGCCTAGTACTGTAGCTGGTCTTTACCATGAGGAGTACGCCTCTCTTCGACACGCTGATGTTTCTGTCAAGACGCCCCGTCTCAAAACATCACCGTCAAGGAAAGAGGTGTGGATACCCAGGGTTGTTGCACCAATAGTGAGCCTATGAGTCAGAATTGTAATATAAAACAGAAAGCTGAAGTACCTAGCATGATAACATCAAAAACAGTTGAAGAAAGTGCACAGATAGAAGATGTTCAACAGAAGCCTTCAGACCTCAAGGTGATACGAGGGGCAATAATTGAGAAAAAGGTTGAAAGGCTCAGGGCCGAGATTTCAGAACTAGCCCGAGGACGTGGAATTCCCGTTGATGATGAAGGTAAAAACTCTGAAGAATACCTTGAAGAAAACTGTATGGATATTAATGTCATCAAAACCAGAGCAGTTACATCTGCACGCGACGCTCAACCCTCTACTGAAGAGAACGTCATAGATGAGCTGCGTAGGACTCTCTTCCTGAGAGATGAAGAAATCAACCAAATGAAGAATAGAATGGAAGAAATGGCCGCTGACATGACTGCTATGGCCGCAGCTCAAGGACAATCTCAACCACAACAGTTAGCTTCTCCAGAAGTCAATCAACCAGAAATTATACAGATTGTAGATGAGAGGAGGGAAGTCGCCTCAGCTAATAGAGATGATCTACAAAAGAGGGACTCTACTCAAAGCATCATACCAGAAAAGGATTTTAAGCAAATGGTCGAACAGGTTCGGGAGGCCTTAGCCCAATCTAAGGGTGGTGCATTGGTTTTAAAGGGTAGACCCTACCCGGAGGAATTCGATGCCGTACCCTACCCTAAGTGTTTTGTGACACCGAACTTTAAGATATTCAACGGGATTGGAAACCCCAAACAACACTTAGCAAATTTCCGAGCCAGTTGTGGCAACACAGGAGGTAACGAGGCATTGTTTTGCCGCCAATTTGTCAGCAGTTTATCAGGGATAGCTTTTGATTGATATGCCGAATTACCTAATGGGTCAGTGAAGACTTTCTTCGACTTGGAACAGTTGTTCGTGAAGAGATTCACCTTAACCATTCCGTTCAAGTTTTTTCAATCTAATTGTAGACAACAATTTTCTTATGCTTGCTCCAAACATTTAAAAACCCCGTGTTAACGATTTTTGAAGCTAATAACTTCCATTTTTAGATTCTTAGGGTTTAGTTGAGGGACTAAATTGAAGAAATGTGATATCCACATATGAATAATCGATGGTCAATTTTGGAGCTTAATGCTTTCTCTTATATATAGTCATAGTAGATTTATTTACTTGTAGGCATAGGGGATATAATTACTAACAACTTTGATTCGTTTAAACTAGTATGTACCTATATATCTATGTATTTAACTATTTATTTATCAGCCTTACCCTTCTTGGTTTTGGAGATAAAGAGTGGATTAGGAGAGAGATATTATGTCCTTCATTTGGATAAAGGGCTGCTGGTTTGATTAGGAGGATTACGTTGCCGGTTAATGCTTTCAGTGGCAGCACCTCTGGTGATACAAAGCTTCCGGATGCTTATTGCGTTCAATGTTACCTTCTTTCGCGTTTCTATTCATGTAATCGTTTTATAGTTTCATTTGTGTCGTTGGAGCCTAAATTAATTTAATCTATGAGTCAGGTTTGTTCATATTTGCTTAACTTGTTGATTGGATTAGTTTACATTAGCCAATTCAGTAATGCATTAGCTTATCTTTTGGCTAATTTCTTGAGCACCTCTTTACATTCACCTGAATAACCTGTCTTCTCTTTTGTGTAATTCATAGCTTTAACGAAGCTTTGGAAGTTATTCTTTATGCTGGAATTTTCTCCATCTGTACTATTTATCTGACAATCTTTTCTCGATTAGATTATTGGTGCAGATAATCCTGTTTTGGCATCTGCAGCAGAACAGATATTTGGTGCTGGAGGAAAGAGGCTAAGACCAGCTTTAGTTTTCTTAGCATCAAGAGCAACTGCTGAAATTGCAGGGTTGAAGTAAGCTATTCTCATAATTTACTTCTCCATGATAGAGAGAAGACCAATCTAGGTGATTTAATTTTGCAAAATTTGCAAATTCAGGGAATTAACAACGCAACACCGACGTTTAGCTGAAATAATTGAAATGATTCATACGGCGAGTTTGATACATGATGATGTGCTAGATGATAGCGGAATACGAAGAGGTAGATTTCTTCTACTAGTTTACTGTTGGTATCAATTTATGTTGGAGTTTGATTATTAACACATGTATTATGGCCAAAAGAAGAGCTGCAATAGTTCCGCACTTTGTGCTGTCAATAATTGTCAAATAGCTGCCAATTCTGATTTTAAATTCTTTAAGAAATCCAATCTGTAATTTAATCCTTTATACTATATGAAAGTTCATGAAAATAATATTCTTAACATGTGTGAATTTTCCATCCCATTTTTCCAAATTGATGTCCTTGCATGATCCACGGGTTTTCTCACCTAGATGATGAGGGAAAACATAAATGCTTTTTAGGAATAGCGACATATTTAAAAGACACGTTGACACAATTGGAATATGAGTTGTTGGAATCAGAGAAACACATTGTAGATGTACCTTTGATGATTGAAGTGAGCTATTAATAATATGGTGCAGCTACTACCACATTGGTCTCCTACTCAATGTACAAACCGTAACTTTGAAGATGGAGAAGCAACATCATCATTAGGTGACCACCACACAATAAGAGCACACTCACTAGAGCACTCAGGTTGGTGGCACTTGCTTGGAGAAATCAATTAAGGGTGGAGAAAAGGTGGGGACCACCGACACCTTTAAGTCTTTTCTAGCAAAAAGGTGTTTGAGTGCCATGATATTGGGCATATAGCACCTGTTGTATCAACATGGGTGTCTCTTTCAATAAGCAGAAAGTAATGGAAGAAATAGATAGCGACACCGGTGAAAAGAGAAAATGAGAAGATCAAAAAATATTAGTAGCTTCCAACCGATGAGGTTGAGATGCTAGTAGTTTGATGGATCCTTAAACAACCAATGAGAGAGTAATAGTGGCTCTGCCATAATATCTTTCATACATGTTGCACTGTGAAGAAAATGCGCAGTTTATCTAAAACAAAGGTAGTTATGTGAACGTGGCATCTAATCAAGACAAGTTGAACTCTATCACACAAATGCACAGGCAACCCTTATTCCTTGTCTTAGTTGAAGAAAGGGAATGAGATCACCGTTGATAGTAGATGCATCGTGGAGTTCTTTATTGGGAATGAGATCATTGTTCATGGTATTTATGTATACTTTTCACATCTTATTAGGCCATTTGTAAGAGTACAAGTGTTGCACACGTCATGACGGCTACAATAACACATATTTTTTAACCAAAGATGAGAAGTGTTTCGTATTCTTACCTTGTGAAGAGTCTGTGGTAATGAGTATTTATAGTGAGCTTGAGACTTTAGTGCCACGAGTTACCTTTTTGCAGACATTGAGAGAAACACCAATAGTCTTAGAAGATAATGAGTTCGAGGAGTCGATATCAGACATAGATCAACTATGCTATAAGAGTTTCATGATATTCTGACGGATAATCTATCTTTTGAGTTGTCATCATTGAGAGAGATCTAGCTGCTATAGATTTCAATCTATTGTCCGTTCTCCCATATCAGTCTGCCTATTTGATCTGAACAACTGAGTACGAGGAATAGCAGTAGGCAACAAACTTGGTAGTTAGAGTCTTGCTCTATGAGAGTATCGGTCTATGAAAGTTCAAGCCCTAATTGTACCAAAGAATGGTGATTTTTGACATATGTGTGTTGAGAGCAGGATTGTGAATAAAATCATCATCAAAGGTTTTCTATTTTTTAGCTGGATGATTTATTTGATCAATTACATGAAGCCCATAAATTTTTCAAGATTGATTTATGTAGTGGATATCATCAAATCTGAATGAGATTGAGATATGAGAGGAAGATGTATTTAATGACACGAGATGAATTATATGGATGGTTGGTCTTTCCCTTTGGTCTGTCCAATGCACCAAGCACTTTTATATTGCTGATGAACCAGGTTTTTTGATTCTTCATAAAAAAAGTTATTGTTGTATAGTTTGATGACATTCTATTGTACTATTGTTTATCATTTGCAACCCCTATAGTAGGTTTTTGGAGTTTTACGGGCAAAGCAGTTGTTTGACCAGTAGAAGAAGTATTATTTTCTGACTAAACTGATTTGTTTCCTTGGATATGTTATATCAACATCTAGCATTAAGATGGATCCAACTAAAATCGTGGCCATCATTAATCAGCCCAATCCACAATCGTTCACTAAGGCACTCCAATTTCATGAATTGACTTCTTTTTATGGGAGATTTATCAGGGATTCAATCTATAGCATTGCCCTTGATAGAGTTTCTTAAGTCATATAAATTCACTTGGTCAGAGGACACGTAGATTGGCTTTGAAGTTTTGAAAAAATAAATTACCTAGGCCTCAACCCTAGTTCTTCTAGATTTTAGTGAGATTTTTAAGGTGGAATGTGATGCCTCCAATGTGGGGATTGGAGAATCAGGGAGGATGCCCTATTGCTTTTTGAAGTGAAACATTAAATGATTCTAAGAGAAAATACTCTACTTACGATAACTAGTTTTATGCTATTATAAGGACTTTCAATCATTAGAGTCATTATCTGCCAGCAAGTGAGTCCATTTTTATACTAATCATGAAATCTTGAGATTCCTAAATAGTCAGATCAAGCTGAAGGATAGGCATGGTCTTAGGTAGAGTTTGTCTTCATTTCATTTGTGCTCTAATGCTTCGTGCCATTGTCTCTTGCTAATTACAACCATGAATTCAAAGGTAGTTAAATTTGAAATGTTAAAAACTGTCACTGACAAGGATTTCTAGGAGATTTGGGCTCTCTGTTAGGCTAGGCCATATGAATTGTTCTAGGTATCAGATGTCTGCTTGGTCAGCAGAATATACTCCATTTCTAGGAGTTCACTCAGGTCGTCTATTTTATTGGAGTGCATAGTGGGGGAATTACTGGGCATTTTGGCAAAGACAAGAATTTTTTCTTGATGAAAGAGAATTTTTATTAGTCTTGATTGATACGAACTATGGAGAGACATGTATGACAATGTAGGATATGCCATTTGGTCAAGACCTGAGGGCAAAATACGAGTCTGTATACTTTCCTTCCTGTACCAAAGTCATTGGGTATTGATGTAAGGATGGACTTTGTTGCGGGCCCTTGAAACCCATCAGAGTAAGAGTCTTATGATGGTTGTTAATTGATTTTTCAAGATGAAATGTTTTGCATCTTGTCACAGGATGATGGATGAATGCAAATATATATTTTAGGGAGATAGCCCATGCTCATTGCATGCCCCAGACCATCACTTCTGACTAAGACATAAAATTTCTAAGTTACTTTTGAATGACCTTATGGGGTAAGCTAGGTAGGAAACTTCAATTTAGTTTAGCAGCCCTCCCACAGATAAATGGACAAAAATAATTGGTGAATCATAATTTGGGAAATCTCCTCAGGTTTGCGGGAAGATACATCAAACCATGGGATTTGATTTTTCCTCAAGTTGAGTTTGCCTATTATCGATCAACTAGCCAATCCTAAATCACAGTCCCTTTAAGATTGTATATGAATGGAACCATCTCACATCATTGGAGCTAGTGCAAATACTACGCGCGACCAAGCTTAGCAATGATGTCGAGGCGAAAGTCAGAAAGATTTAGGTTTTTCATTATCTAGTGAATGGGGAAATTACCATGCAAAAAAAAAAGTATCAAAAGCATGCGAACAAGTTCAGAAGATTTCAAGTTTTGAAGGAAGGAGATTTATTATGGATCAGATTGAAGGAGGGGTTTCCTAACTGCTCATTTGGGAAGTTCAAATTTCGAATTGGTGGACCAGATAGGGTCGCTAGGAAAGTCAACAACAATGTCTGTAAGATTGACCTGCTTGGTTTAGGATTTGAGTTCCATTTTTCACATGTTTTTAACTTGGACAGTTACAGTTTCAAAAAAAATTGAGGAGTATTATGGACGATTTGGTTTATTTTCTTTGCATAGGGGCACATTATTGTTATTTTGTGGAGGAATCAGGACTAGATGATGATAAATGTTTTATGCTTTGGTTCTTCAACCTTCATTTTGTAGTAGTTCAAAATGATGAATGCCTTTTTTATTGCTTGTTTGAGATATGCCCATGAGTTCTCCCTGTTGAACAACAAGAATTATGCCATTTACGTCCATGTAAGATTTTTGTTTTTGATACGAAGGTTTGACTATGAACACATCAAACAATGTTTAGCTTCAAGTTAAATAATGTGCATCATTTTTTGGGCTAAGAACCAAATTATTGAGCATTTTTCTTTTTCTTAAAAGAACATGTTCACGCTAATTTTTCATATAATCAGACATTAGATTTTTAAACTATCCATTGTTTGTCTAACTGATAGTTTATGTATGATGCATGGTTCTTTGATCTATTCTCTTTTAAATTCAAGGTTGGCTTTCTATGGTCGAAATTATATATACATCTAGACGGATGTCGTCGTTCCCCTCTGTAGGGTTTCGCCTCATGGCGAACCCTAGCTTTCTGCTACGCGGATCTCTCTCGCGTTTCTACTTCCCTGCTTTGCCTTCGTCGACGGTGTCTTTCCAGACGACGAGGCAGGCTCGAATTTTCGCATTTCTTTCCGGACGACGTCCTCGTCTGCCACGACGCCTCCTTCGCAGTCCTCGCATTGTCTAGGTCTGGCGGCAGAGCTGCTGCTATGCTCGCAAAGTTGCAACTGCGATCTCGTCTGCCGTTCTCACCCCTTTTTTGTGATATTTCCTCACAGAGTCTAACATCGGCCAAGGTGATAGCCTCATGGGTTCTTTCCTACGCTGCCGCTCTCGCCAGTGATAACTCCGCTCCCACCCCTCTTTCGAATATGTTTCCGCAACGTTACCACAATACTTTTGCTCTTGGCGTTGAAACCATATTTCGCAAAAATATCTCGTAAAAACGGCAAACCGACAATCTTTCTCACAGAGACCGAGATCTCCACCATAGCTGCACCCTGCTGACTGTTCTTAGTTGGTAAATTTCTTTATGAAAACCCTAAACTTGAGCTAATTCAAAAAAAATTTTAGCAAATGAAGCTAAAAGGGGGTTGGAAGATTTAAAAATTGGATGGTCGACACATTCTCATTCAATTATCAAATGATGAAGACTATGTACTTTTGTTTGCGAGAAGACTCATTCGAATAGACAACTAGGTGATGAAGGTTTTAAAATGGCCGGTGAATTTTGACCCTCGTACTGAACCTCCTACCATTCATGTTTGGTTGCGCTTCCCAGGTTTGAAGGTCCACCTTTACGATCAAAAGCTACTCTTCGCTTTAGCGATGGTATACGGTAAACCTCTCAAAACTGATATGCCTACAACGAATTTGACTCAACATTCTGAAGCCAGAATTTTGATAGAACGAGGTATTACTTTACTTTTTCCGGGAGATATGGATTGACACACAACATCAGGGATTTTGCAGCAAACAAAACTTGAACATATACCTCTTTATTGCACCCACTGCCGTATGTTTGGACACTCTCTTTCTGAATGTTATCAGTTGCATCCGAATCTAAAACCTCCAAGTAAAAATGCTACTGGATCTACCCCACTTCATATCCGTCCCTCTTCCATTACCGAGTGTATTCCACAGACTATTGAAACACTGGTTGACACAATGACACCTCTCCCTCCCACTACCTGAGAAAATATTGTTTCTGTTCTTTCGACTGATGTATTAGCAGATGATTTACTTGGGCATCCTACAGTCTCTATCACTGTTGAAAACAATACCACATGATCCTTACCTCCAAAGGATATTCTTCAGTCTGATAATCAGGATAGTATTGCAGCTCCACATCATCTCTTAAAAATGAGAATGTTGTTACTGTTAGTCAAGAGCTGGAGGCTCATTCTCTTCTACATGCCCGACAATTTGTTGACCACACTGATCAGATGAACCAGTCTTCAGATGAGGAATGACAGGTATACACATCTAGGAAGAAAAAGAAAAATAGATACACACCTCAGCTTGGGAACTTAATGGATGATCTTTAGTAACTTCGGGTAATGACACGACACTCAGCAATTTGTTAGCTGGCTCCGCTCCTAGAACTAGAGGCAGAGGCAGGACCAAGCTGGCTCGTCCCTAGCAACTTATTTTATGCGAGTTTTGAATTTTAGAGTTTTATCTATGTCTTATCCTTTTTAGGATGTTAGTGCCTGTGTATCGTATGGGTAGGGCGCCTTTATTGGGTCCTCTCATACAACCTTTATGTACATTTTTAATTTCAAAAAAATTAGCCCTTTCCCTTCCATCTACAAAGGGAAAGACGTCGGTACGGAGCCACGTCAACTGTAGATTGTTTAGGGTTTAGGGTACCAGCACTCATAGATAGTGGAAGTACAACTTCAGTAATGACAAAACCCTAAACCTTATGGTACCAGCACTCATAGATAATGGAAGCACAATTTCAGTAATAACAAAAAAATATTTACCAAGAAAGTTTAACAAATATCACTCAACTAATATTATTACATATCTAGTAGGAAATCATACTTTAGACTTTAATCAATGTTTTAAAAATAGTCAAATTCAATTTTTTCTTAATTTTGAAACATATGAGCTCACAGATAAATACAATTTACCACTTAATTTAGTCCATAAAACTAAAAATAAAGAGTTTATCTTAGGATTTAATTTTATTTTAAATGACAAAGGACAGATGAATATAAATAAAAACTTTTTAATAATAAGTAAAAATGTCTCAGTAATTTATACAAATAAACACCCTAGTTATGCTAAGAAGCATACAACAAAAATCTTAGAAATAAAAAAAACATTCAGACATAAATATAGAAGTTTTAGATTATTTAATTACATGTTATAAAGAAGATACTATTTCAACATATCAAATTTCAAAACCCTTAGAAAAAATATTTCAACTAGCTGAACAAATTCAAATAATTGGCAAAAACCCTTTAAAATATTGGGAAAAAAGATAAAGAATTAGCAAATATTCTAATAATAAATAAAGATTTAGTCATAAGAACTAAAGAAATAGAATACAGTCCTTTAGACAAAAAAGAATTTAAAAATCAAATAAAAAAAAAAATATTTAATAAGACCATCAAACTCAAAACATAGACTGCCGCTTTTATGGTAAGAAATCATGCAGAAATAATAAGAGGAAAAGCTAGAATAGTAATTAATTATAAAATATTAAATGACAACACTAAAGATGATTGATACAAAATACCAGATAAATATATATTAATATATTTAATACAAAATAAACGCTATTTTAGTAAGTTTGACTGTAAATCAGGATTTTAGCAAATTAAATTAGATGAAAAATCAATTAAGTTGACATCATTTACCACACCATTAGGACGTTATGAATGGTTAATAATGTCTTTTGAATTAAAAAATGCACATAGCATTTTTTAGAGGAAAATGGATAAAATATTTAAAAATTTAGACTATGTATTCGTATATATAGATGATATATTAGTAGCATCGCATAATTTAAAAGGACATTAAAAACATGTAGAATTTCTTAGACTATGTATACAACATGGAGTAATTCTATCTAAAAGGAAAATAGAGATAGCATAAGAATATATAAATTTCTTAGGACAAAAAATAGGGAAAGGTGAAATTGAACTACAAGATCACATCTCTAAGAAAGTTTTAGATTTTCAAGATTAAATAGAAAATACAAAATAATTACAAAAATTCTGAGGATTACTAAATTATGTCAGACCATATATCAAAGATCTAGGAAAAATCATTAAATTTTTATATAAAAAGACTTTCACGACAGGTCAAAAATATTTTAATATTGAAGATGTTAAAATAATACAAAAGATTAAAGAACAAGTTAAAATTTTACCTAAATTAACTCTACCCTTAGAATTAGATTATAAAATTGTAGTAGTAGATGTCTCCCAAGAATGACGGGGAGCAGAGCTTAGAGTTAAATCATATGAGGAAGCTTATCAAAATACATAAAAAATATGTAGATATGCTTAAGAAAATTTTAGAAAATTACTGCAAAATACAACATCATTAGATTATGAGATATTAAGAGTAATAAATATTTTAAATACATTCCGTTTTTTCTTATAACAAAAATTTACAATAAGAACTGACCGTGAAACTATAGTTCATTTTTGCAAAAATAAAAACGAAAAGAAAATATATAGCAGAAGATGGATAAATTTTATAACCAATATTAAAGAAAATAGATATAAACTAGTTTTTGAACATATAAAAGAAAAAAATAATTTTGTAGCAGATTTTCTTTCCAGAGCTATAAAATATCTAATAATAGATATAAAAT
>NEWO01000733.1:0-26720 GCA_003013225.1 Phalaenopsis aphrodite
CTATAAAGAATAATTCAAATTTAAAATTAAAAATTTGATGCAAAATTCATAAAACCTCAAAGCATGAAAATAATTAGACTATCTAAACAACAACAACAATAATAACAACATTAACAACAACAACAACAAGCCTTTATCCCACTAAGTGGAGTTGACAACATCAATCCTATTTCTCCATTGTATCCTATTGAGTGTCTTATGTTCATTTAATTTTAATAAATTAAGATCAATCTCTTATACAGATGTCTAATTCTTTTCAGGTCTACCTCAACCTTTCTTAACACAAGTCGAATCTAAAATATCTACTTTCCTAACTAAATCATTAGATGGTCTAAATTTAATGTTTCCAAACCATTTAAGACGACTCTCAATAATATTATCTACCACTGGAGCTACACCAACCCTTTCATAGATACATTTGTTTTGTTTTTTGTCTCCTAACCGAGAATATTTAAAAAAGTATGGCAAAAATATTCATAAAAATTTTGGCAATATAAAGGATTCATGATAAAATTGTACTTGAACTATAATTATCCTAGAATTATTCAAGAGAGAGAACATTCCAAGTCACTTATTCCAATAGAATAATTCTCATACATTGATAATTATGCAATTAAATTATAGATAAATGAAAGTGGAATGAATAACTCCTCATAGATACAAGTAATTAATGCAACCTATCTTATATAATTTTTTTTGAGGATGTAGCAGGGTATGTAGTTGAGTACAAACAGTGAACGGGGGTGTAGTTGTACGCACGGGAATAGGTAGGTGAAGCATGTGCACGTAGTGTGTGTATGTGCATGTATGTTGCATGTGTGAGCATGTGTGCACGTGTGTGTGTGTGTGTGTGTTTGTTTGTGTGTGTGTGTGTGTGTGTGTGTGAGCATATGTGTGCATGTAGGTGGCGAGTGTGCACAGGTGTGCACTCTAGAACTGACATATGGACGGTGGCATGGGCATAGGGGCGTGATTTGCATGAGATCCGACGTGTGTTGGCCACAAAAATGGCTATAAAATCATTCACATATGCACGTGTATGCAGGTGTGCATGTTGGTCAACTATTGTGCGCGTACATCAGTGTTAGTGTGAGCATGTATGCATACCTACACGTTTTCTAGTAGAGCGAACTTCCAAATTTCAAAATTTATCTCTTTTTTTTTAATATTTAATCTATAAATACTTCTCTTTAGGGGTAGAGAAGGAACATTTCTCTTTTAAAGGCTATAGTTACTTTGCACATTGGCAGTGATTGTTTAATTCCATTATGTCATTGTTGTCCACCCATATTCGGGCTATTGTTGCCTTCTCTCATTCAAGCTATTATTGTCTACTCATATTGAGATTGTTGTTGCCTTCAACTTATTGTTGTTTACTCATATTGAGACTATTATTGCCTACCAATATTGAGATTATTGCTTGCCTCGGGCAACAGTTGCTTACCTATATTAAGGCTATTATTGCCTTTGAGCTTTTATAGTCAACCTATATTCATGTTGTTTTTTGAAGATACCCATCTCAATTTTTTTTTCAAATATTTTTTTATGAGTTGCAATTTCTTAAAAGTAGATAGGTGTGATATTAAAATACCCCACAGTCACATCCTCCATGTGTAGAGGTTTCAAAAAGGATCCAAGGACTGATGATGAAACATCAACTATTTTTTAATACATTCTGATAATTTTTTATAAAAAAATTTATTTTTTGAATGACATGGTGATCATATTTCCCAAACTTTCCGATCTCCCATATTATCTAATTGAAATTTTTTTTCTCCGCCACTAAAATATCTTAATGTTTATGAGACGAGCTTGAATGTGGGCATTTAATTTCCACCAACTCCTTGGCTAGTGGGTTTTTTATTAGCATAGGCGTATCTTTTTCTTAGATTTCTTACCTGGTTGTGGCAATCATTATGTGGTTGATTGACTTCTTCAGAGAACATGACACTACATTGTCACTAGAGATTTAGACAAATATAGGCAAGTTTATTTCTGAAATTCAAGGTTGGAGCAAATGGTTGTAACTTTGGATGATAGATTCTCTACAAAATTGGTCCAACCGATATTTACTTAAGAAAAATGATTGAGTCCTCCATAAGAAATGTGGAAAAAAAAATATACGCCCACTCCTCTTCATATTACAAAAGAGAAGATATTAAAAAATCTCAATTTTTTAAGTGTTAAAAAATTTCAGTGTGAGATACATTATCCTAACAGACATGTGATTGAAGAGTCATTGTTCTAGTTGGTCTCTTCATTCATACATCAAAAATCAAAATTGTGATAAAGAGAGATTTGGACAGGTTCCAAAAGTATCCTCCAAGCAACCTTTATAGAAGATAAAATATCTCCTTCATTGCAGGATCAAAGGATCAATAGGGGTCATACACATTCCTCTTTGATGAATACATTGAAGATTTATATTCCGAAGGAAGTGTTGAATCACACATGCAATGGGCTTTCACGTGTTGAAGAATGTCATCTTCAAACCTCTTTTATTTTGCACTAAATCTTTTTTGTGTCTGGCACATAATTATCTTATGAACAATATGAATATAGATCTAGTTAAAAGTGTGAAATGCAGAGTTCAGATCAAATTTCTTCAAGTTGATGTACAATGCAGTACAAAGGAAATATTAGCCTTAAAAAGTCAGCTAACATAATGTAATACTAAATTTTCTATGGAAAGTTCTCTTTATATGTAAAGTTAAGAGCTTGATAAAGGTCGAGATGAACTGGAAGATGCCTGATCCGATCTTATCCTTCACATGAAAAGTTTAAATGTTCCTTAGGCGAAGTTATTTGTTTTTAAAGAAGAATATAAGAAATTATAGAGATATTGTGTAGAAGAAGTATTCATTCATGCTTCTTGAAAGAAGTTCGCTTGATGCACTATAGGATTGAGCCTGGCATTGAGGGCGTATCTCTTGGCCATGCATCTGAAGAACCTCCTTCCTTGCTAGAATAAGAAGGTGTTGAAAGCTAAGAGAATATAATATCATCCAATTAGGGAGAGGAGGAGTATATTGAGATTGATTAGTGCTCGATATTTGAGGAAAATATTTTTTCTATTCATTGCAACTTATTTTTTCTCTTACAATAGTATGTTTTTTTATGTAATATTGTAAGTGTCATCATTTGTGATTGTTAACAATATTTTGATCTTGAATATTTTTCTATCATGTCTTATCTTTGAATTGAAGTTTGAGCTTTAATATGATGGTGGTGAGGAGAATATCCTTAATTTTATTCTTTCTTTATGTTGATTTATAACTTGCTCCTAGAGAAAACAAAATCATTATAAGTCTTATTACAAATTCAATATATTGTAACTGAGATATTACCCCCTTGTGGAAGTATAATTACATCAAACTTATCTAAGGTTTATGCATTTTGAGATTTTTGTATGAATATTTTACTTCTTGAATAAGTAAAAGTCTACTATTAAAGTTAGCACATACTCTTTATGTATCTTTTGAGGCATGTGTCTTATAAAATATTTAAAATGTACTTGTATTTTCTTTTTGTTTGAGGTAGAGGAACCTTAGGTTTTGCTTTCTTGTGTGAGTTGTATGGGGTGTTAGTAGGCTCCTCGAGCCTCTTTCTGTAATCTCTGTTTTTGTTGCAATAAATTGGGAGTCGTATAATGCTCTTGTATAAAAAAAAAGGTCTTTTGAATATACATATAACTTTTAATACTTATAACATTTTAAGATGTTTAAATATACTAGTACTTTCTTACGCTTATAACATTTTGAGATTCTTTTAGTATACATATATATCTGAAGGCTCCTTATGAAATTTTTATTTTTTAGTGCATATGGACCTTTTTAGGCCCATAGCCTTCTAAGATTATTTTAATGTACATGAACCTTCTTAGGCTTATAGCCTTCCGAGTTTTTTTAGTCTACTTATACTGTCAAAGGCTTATAATTTTTTGAGAATCTTGATGGAGATCCTGTCAATCACTTTCTCTATGGAGTCTTTATAGTGAGAATCATGTTCACTACTAGCTTCACATCGAGGCTACCTCATGGGTGTGCCTTCCAAAGATAAGATAGAGACCTTATCTGCCACTTGCCCTCAAGAGATTTTTTTAATAAAGATCATGTACACTACTAGCTTCCCATCGAGTCATTGGTGTCTTTCAAAAGTACAAGTGGAAATTTTGTCTGCCACTTGCTCTTAATGTGCCTTTCTAGTGATGATCATGTCATTACTAGCTTCCTATCGTGATTACTTTATGGACATGTACTCTGGGGGTATAAGTAGAGATTATGTCCACCACTTGCTCTAAAGGGGTCTTTCAAGTGAGGATCGATCCACTACTAACTTCACATCGAGACTACCTCATAAGTGTGTCTTTTAAGGGTATGAACGGAGACTGTATGTCACTTTCCCTTAAGGGGTCTTTTTAGTTAGGATCATGTCTACTACTAGGTTCTTATTAAAAATATCTCATGAGTGTCTTTTAGAGGTATAAATGGAGAATGTGTTTTATCACTATCCCTCAAGAGATATTTTAATTAAGGATTGTGTCCACTACTAGCTTCATATCGAAATTATCATATAAGCATGTCTTCTAAGGATATGTGGAGACTGTGTCTACCAACTTACCCTCAAATGATCTTTGAGGTTCATGTCGAGTGCCAGCTTTCTATCGAGATTACCTCATAGGTATGCCTTCTAGGGATATAAGTGAAAACCGTGTTTGCCACTTGCCCTCAAGAAGTCGTTCTAGTAAGAATTGTGTCCACTACTGGCATCTTAACGAGACTAACTCATAGGTTTGTCTTTCAGGGGTATAAGTTGAGATTGTGTCAGCCACTTAGAATATTAGACCTATCTGAAGTTATTTGTCGGATTATTACTTGATGAAATTAATAAACATGAAAGAGGATAAAAGAAATCCACTAAGGATGTCAAACTTATCCAATATTTTTTGTAGGAGTATGGCTTTATGATGTTAACCTTTGTAGAAGAGGTAAAAAAAAATCTGCTAAGGATGTTAAAACTATAAAGGTTATTTGTCAGAACATGGCTCAATGATTTATGTTAGGAAGAGGTTGAGAAAACAACTAAGAATCTTTAACCTATCATAAGTTGTTGGCTAAAGAATGGCTCGACCACGCTAACCTGTGTGAAAGTAGTCAAGAGTAATCCACCTAGGATAGATCATCATGACTTAATGACACTAACTTGTGTGGAATAGATCAAGCTAAGTCTCCCTGAGATCAATTAAGCTTAAAATTTGGCATTAGAAATATTTAGTTTTATGAATATGTAGTTTAGGTCAAGATGGGTCATACTTTTTTAAAAAAATATATGGTTACTACAATACACAAGGAAGGGATTTGGTGACTTACTTGATATTTCTTTTAGGTTTGTTTCTCTCTAATAAGGATATTATCTACATGAGCCAGATTATTTTATATGATGTGGTCCAATTTTCTCTGTTAAATTAACATTTCAATTTCTTCTTTAAGTTGATGGCATGATTTGGTTGTTTGACCATGACCATTACCATAGTGGTAGGGCAAACAAAATTGGAGGTCGATAAGGGAGATTGCTGTGTGGAACTGACATTATTGAGGTTAGCTTCTTAACTAGGTTTAGGAGAAACATGAGTTTCAGGAGGGGATGTTGGAAGAGCATTCTCTTGCTGAGCATCTCCAATTAATGGTTGATATTGTGGTAAGTAAGCTTCGCTAATTGACACTAATGTTGATTGTCAAGTCTCGCTTGAGAGCTAAAGAATTTGATTTTGAGATTCCTCCATTACATGGACATGATCTTTTATGGACAAGGGGCTCATTCGTTGGTAGGGTAATGTCTATCTGACAAAACATAATAAGAGGCATGACATCTTAGCTTCGAGACCATCCACAGAAAGATGGGTTTCAAAGTGGGCAACTCCATTGTTGCATGTATTATGCTTAGGAGTCATACAAAAAGTGAGAGTATGGTTCTCATAGACGATGCCAAACTATTGTGTAACATTGTACGAAGATCCATCACACAAGTAAAATGAAATTTAGGGATGAGACACCAAGATTTATTACATGAAAAATCTTAACAAGAGAAAATCATGAGGTCTAACTCAGTTAAAATAATCTATTATGTAATAAATATTGCAATGATCTGCTCTTCACTTAAATTATGAATGATGGGATTACAAAAAATGATCACCACAAATTTATAATATTAGTTTGTCTATAACAACTATAATTAGTTTATGAGAACAGTAGTTAGTGGCTACAACGCAGTAGTGGAGCACAAAAATTGTAGTTTGTTGTTATAAGGGTTGTAGTTGGTTGTATCAATTATTGGTGATCAAAGTCGTAGTTTGTGGTGGTCGACGATAACTGGTGATCGACAATGACTTTTAATGTTTGATGGCGACAATTAGTGGTCGACGTCTAACTTTATTGGTTGGTCACAATCTCAGGTGACTTGCGATAATCGCCAGAAATTTAAGAGGTAAATTTTAGTAATTAGCTCTTTCCTTTTTCCTTTTCAAGAGAAGAATAAATGTCTATTTATAGAGTTTTAGATGGGTGTTTTAGTAATTTTGACATAACTCTCAAAACACTCAATCGAATGGTTCACATTGATTTCCTTGATCATAAGTAATTTTTTTTTATATTAAAGTATCTTAATAGCATTGAAATTGAATGATCTTCGGTATGTTGGATTCCTCCCGTGGAGCCACTCAATTTGAACATAACCATGTAAAATTTTATGATCATTTAACATTCCGCTAACCAAAATCTTTCACTATATTTCATGTGGCTGATCTAGTTTCATTTGGACTCAGATTAGATTGCTTTCAATGTCATTAAGTTCATCTTAACGAGACTCTTAGTTTGACTATAAACTTATTGAAATCGAGTCTTATATGATCTTTAATTAAATTTAAAATGTTTCTAGCTCAAAATACATTAAGATTCGGGCCTAATGATAAAAACTTCTTGACAAGACATAAACATGTATTGGTATTGTGTTTTTTTATCGAACATAATTAAGCATTTGCCCATTACATAATTCAAAGCAATTAATAAATAAAAAAGATAGTACTGTCTGATGTACTTGAAGTGGCCAAAATCAAAATCAAATAAGCCTATACTGGCAAAATATCGTACAAAACTTGTTGCATCACAATGTTTACATGGACATTTTGATCATGTGAATCTACATATATTTGAAAGCTAGAGAGGCTAGCACCTTATCTCGTGCTAACTAAGGTTGCATGTGAAAACTTGGTAACACTGATGCGAGGGGCACACCAGTGGCCATCTTATCACTGGTTAATGGTCCATGTTATGCAATCCACTTTAAGAGACAAACTTCTTTTAAATAATAATAATAATAATTCATGCAACATTGGTGCTCCGGCATTCCTGATTCATCCTCTCAACAAAAGGAACTCATCCATGCAAAATTAGTTAAAAATTGCTGTAGATTTCCAACAAACAAATATAAGAGGCAACCAGCCTTTATTAATTTTCATAATTTACTATTAAGACTCCAATACATTACCATCAATGCACTCTTCAGAACATTTCCTAGAAAGATATATAATCAATTCAGTATTGGCAGTCACCATCAGACCATGATTATCATGTTGCCTCCATTATAGTAACATTTTTAAATAACAATTTGATAATGAGATTGTGATCTTCGTAACCATTCTTTAAGACTATGATAAATGTTCCAAGGAAGATAAACAAGATAAAAAGGTTCTTCAGTTCTTTAGTATATACTAATGCTAATCCACAAACCCAAAACCAACATGTTTTCCTAGAGAAGTAAATGTATAAATGACACATGTTAATCCAAGAACCCAACGTTGTTTCAACGGAGCTGAAAACCTCAAAAAAACTAACCCAAATACCGGGTGCTTTTAGATCTACTTTCTCAAATCACAGTAGGATTGAAAAACAACGTTTTTCATTTTAGAAGAAAAATTCAATGCCATAGTTCCCAAGATGATGGCAACTTAACCATAAATACAAAATGCACATTCTCTAACCAGCAAGTACAAGGTGCATTTGTTTCAAGCCCAGAGTGCAAGTATAGACATTGATGCAGATCCAACCACCAATGCAATATAAGACAACTTCTTTAACCGTAGATTGGAAGCCATTGTTTTATTGTGAAAGAAATCTACAGCTATGAGATCAACAAGAGCCATATACACTAAGATCCCTGAAGAAAGAGAGCCCAACAGACCTTCCAGAATGAGGGCATTAGGGCTGCTGTCATCATAGCCGGTCATATGGAAGACGAGCATTCCTAGCAGTATCCCGATAGGAGTTGTTATCGAGAACATCAAGCACATGTAGCCCACAGTTACCAATCCAAAACCAGCCTGCCAAAAACATATAATAGAATTAACTAATTAATCAGATGAGTATATAATGAAAAGCAAGGTCTGCTTTAATGGTAAAGTAATTGTGTAGGATTCCATGTAGAAGAGCAGAAAAAGCAGGGTAATAGGAATTTTCAAATAAAAGTTTATTGCAGCACACGTAGATGAGCATTAGCACATTGCTTTAACAAAACTAAAGCAAACACCAAAAAAAGGAGGATTAAAGAAAAGATAAATCATAATGGGAGGGGGTGATCACAGGAAGTAGGAAAAGAGAAGTTGTAAGAATATTGTCAACTCCAACCTTGCAAGTCAGGTGGTTAACATGGTTCTCAAGAAAACGAGACCAAGATTAAAGCAAAGCAGTACAAATAATGTTGGAAAAGACTTGGGCTATATTTGATGAAGTATGAACTAATTGCTAATCTAACAATGGATAAACAACACCACGAGAATTCTTCCTGGTAGTTAAGCATGGAGGCAGTGCAAATTTGTCCATACTAAACTAAGTCATATTTGTTAATGTCAAAATCTTTTTTAAATAAAGCAAAATACTAAAAAAAATGATGCCGGTGTGCTGAGAGGCATCTGGAAAATAGTAAAACTTGAGAACATTCTTTGTCCAAGCTTGGAGCTTTTCAACACACATGAAGAATAATTTACCTTTGAAGGAGGAAAACTGCAAAGTCTAACTCAATTTAAAAAATAGGGTCGTTCTTTTAACTCAGCACAAAGGTTATACACACCAATGCAAATAGAGGGACCTAAAGTTGGACCACATGCATGCCAATCGTAAAAGTAGCAAGAATGGTGTTAGTAGGTTTGATATCATCCCTAGATAGCTTGAATTGTGATGTTTCCAAGTAGTATTGGCACAGATTATGTGACATTTTTTGAAGCATTCAGGGACATTGATATGAGCATTCAATGCAAAAACTGCAAAAGGACAACCATGGAACATTATTAGATCTATAAATAGTAGTGGGAAGCATAATATTTGTTGTCATAAGTGGTAACTCCAATATCTCTACTGGGATGGGTTAGTTTGTCATTGATAACAAGTTACATTAGAGATCAAAGATTTTCAGAATTTTTTTCAGTCGTAAATAAAAACAAGTCAAACAATCAGAAAATGATCCCTATTTATTAACTTCATTGGTATTTCAGCCCTTGTTTGAAATACTCATCATCATTATCAGTAATGGATGGTAAAAATCATAGCCTTGTATGGTCAGCTCAAAATTGAATGTTTTTGCCTCTCAGCTATCCAAGCAAGCCAAACTCAAATCCAAGCTGAACAGAGCAGCTGGCATTAGCCCAACAATTAAAACTATATTATTGATGTATCCAATCGATGATTAGAATATAACGCCTTGTTAGTGACAATCTCATGAGTACGTCAATGATAATGAATTAAAATTTTGATGTTGGATTAGCAGAATAAATTTGAGTAGTTTTGACAAGTTTTAAATGAACCCTAACTAAATTATAATGCCCACCACTACTATAGGAATGAATTCCTCTCCCTAGAAAAGTATTCTGGGACGAATGGTCTCCAAAATGGTTTATTTTCAAAGCAATAGCTTCAAATAGGTGGAATTGAATTACATTATAATAAGCCATGCTAGCACGGTTGGATTTAGTTAATGTGTTGCTTGTGATAATACAAACAATGTCAGGCAATCAGGCAGCAGCCTCATTAATTTTGTGATTAATAAGGAATCATTCCATTTTGTGTGTATCCATGTTTTGAATATAAAAGTATAGTGGTTGGGCTACCTGGCCCGAGCTAGACCACTTAGCCAAAGTCAAAATTGTTTTCTTTGAAAATGGTAGTGTGAAAATTTTGAAGTCTCATGAGAAATAAATCCATTAATCAAAGCATTCAAGGAGCTGATGTGAGATGTTAGATTTTTTATGAGCGTTTTGCATGCCATTCTCGAGTTTTTGGTCTCTAATTTGGCCAAAAAGATTAAAATTAAGTATAATACTTTAGCACTTCAATTTTTTTTTTGGAATAGATGCTTTACATCAAGATTCATGCTTTAATCATGCTAGAATTTTTATGATATTCTTATATTTTTGCCACTTTTTGCGGTAAAAGCAACTTTGCATTGTATGCAAGATTTATGATTTGCGCTGAAAATCAAGGTATACTAGGATTTGAGCCAAAACTTTATGGTCACAACCTAGAAAACATCTCCTCGATCTTATGAAGCAAGTCATTTCTTGCTAAAATCATGAAGTCAATCGACATGATTCTTGAAGAAAAAATCCTCCAAGTATATTAATCTCAATTATTTACAGGAACACTCTTAATTGGTTCATAGTCTTCTTATAATTTACGTAATTGTATGTCTCCCTAGAAATTGAATAAAAATCTTCAAGTGAATTAGTGGATTGTTATATGTTTGTGCATCGTCACCCTCCAAAAGAGATGGACATGATTCAAGCTAATTGTTGAGAACTTTATAGGATCAAAATTTTCTCACTAAAACATATCTTTAGTTTATTGGAAGCTTGTATGGATTTTGAATATCCTCTTGAATTTTGTAGTTGATGAATACCTTAGGTGATGTTGAGTAAAGATGTTTTAGGTCATCAGATCTTGTGCACCAAGAAGTTTTTAGTAGACTCGAACCCTATCTTTTTATCATTACATCACATTCTTCCCTCTAAAAGGGTATGTTAGGCGCTTCCAATTACTCATTCATCAATGAGGCTTCTCAAATACATGAATAGACAAGGATCCTACCATACACGTTCTCTCACTAGGCTCACTTACCAACAAGCCCTCCCAATGTATTTACGCAAGAATCTTGCTTAACATAAGTATCATTTGAAACTCCAAATGACCTTTTTAAGTAGCAAAGTTAATACATACACATATGCCCAATCAGTGCTCACTCATAAGTAAGCCCTCTCAAGGAGTAGATGACCTTCTAGGTTTCACTCATTAGGGACTTCATAAGAATTTTAAATAAGTGAAGGCTATATCTATATACTATCCGAATAGAGCTTGCTCGTTGATGCCAATCTCAAAGACTTCTAATAAGAATCTTATCTAATACTACGTGCCCTTCTAAAGCTTACTCGTTAATGAGCATATTCAAGGACTTGAAATAAGAGCGGACTCTATCTACACTCTTATCCTCGAAAATCACTTATTGACGAGTGCTCCAAGGAACTTAATAAGAAGCATTTTCAATATTAGATAACCTTTTTTGGCTCATATGTTTGTTGGTTCTCAAAGAAACTTTGAAGAGGTGGAGACCCTAACGACACATGAGTTTCCTACGGCTCACTCATCAATGATCGTTTCAAAAATATTTAATTAAGACTCTATCAATTATCGCCCTTTCAAGTCTTTCTAATTAGTGAACCTTATTATGGAATTTTATGAAGATTAGAAGCCATGTTATTGTTGTACAAAAGATTTATGATGACTTTAAGATAAGATTACATTACATTGATTCAACTTTCATTTGGTCATTATAATAACTATAAGATCTGTTGGAAGAGATGTGAAAACCGATACAAGAGATCCGAAAAAAAAAAACATGGAACAAAAGTGCACAAAAAACCACAAAAAATATAAAGAACACTAGGATTTAATATGGAAAAACCAAAGAGCAAGAAAAAATCACAAAGTCACGCTACACCAAAAAATCTACAATTAATATATGGAAAATTATACAAATTACACCACACTTAAGCCTTTCTAAACTTTGGAACACTTCAGGATACTCCTCACATATTCTTAACACAAAAAAAAACAAAATTCAACTTCAACGAGCACACTTCCAATTAATAAAATCAAAATTTAAATTGGAGACGTGCACAAATAAGCTTATTGGCATCGGCGTGTTGCAGTAGGGCGTCATTACATTTCAACGGGAGTTGTGGCCCTCCAACGAGCATTAGGGCACTGGCCTTTGGGCTCTGCAATGTTGTTCTCTTGAGTTTAAAAACCTAAACTAGGCTCTACGGTGCTCCCCTTCGGGCACTGGAGTGTCGAGCGCTTGAATTCTTAGACCCAGACAAAGCACTGCAGTGTCCCCTTCTGAGCATTGGTGTACTGTTGTTCCAAGCAGCATAGCATTGCATTCGGGCCCTACAATCCTCGATCCATGAAATAAAATTTTCCTGGGGACCAACAATCGAACCCAAAATAGGGGGCACCCCCTGTATCCTTTAGCAAATTCACCGCCAAGCATGAACGAATGAACTTAGGGCTCCAAGTGAACAATTGATCAACACAATCAAGTTCCACATATACAAATCCCACACTTGGAGACTGATTGAAATCAATTTCGCTTCTCCAAATCTGCAGCAACTTAATAGCAATGAACTATAATGTGACTCATCCTTGTCTCAACCTTACTGAACTCCAACGGAAGCAAATCATAATTTCAATTTCTCAACAGTTACGACCTTTGTCAACTTGTCTGCCAAATTCCAAGTTGTGTGTGTGTGTTTTTTTTTTTCAAAAATAATTAATCATCTTCTAAGAGTGAACAAATATAATGATACCTTAACTAAATGTATTTTTTTACATGAAATTCGACGTTCTTTGCTAGATGAATCCACAAACCATCTTTTTTATCTGGAACTTCATAACCTTGTGATTGCCCTATATAAAGTTTTTCTTCAAAATCACAATGTGAGAAGATTGTCTTTACATACATCTGTTCTAGATGTAGATCTTTCTCTGTTATTAAGCTAAACACAACTTTGATAGTTATCATTTTCACTACAGGAGACAATATCTCAATATACTCAACTTCTTTTTTCTGTTGAAATCTTTTCATAACAAACATTATATTGTAGCTCTTATTATCATATTGCACGACCCAGCCCAAGGCTTGAAATTAACCAAGGGGGAACAGACAGTAAGACGATAGTAACTAAGTTTTATATATTTATTTAACATTTCATAGATGAAAGAGCCACTACTTAAATTAAATTAAATAATAAAATTATATTTACCTCGCTATTGGTTTCCCGCGTTTATATATTTTTCTCTTCTATTATTCATCTTTTAATCATTTAATTAACCTAAAAAGTTAGTTCAAAATAACTGTGAATTAAACAAGTCGATCAATACTCAAACTCATAAACTACAATAATACAAGGGAGAAAGAAGTAACATGCATGTCAGTTAAATTTCTTAATAAATCAATATAAATATTTGATGTTACTCAGAGTCTTACTATATCAATAACACAACAATATCATTTTATATCTATAAAATCGTCACACGAGCCCGTCTAAAAGTTTGTACCAATTAAGATACTTTAATAGCAATAACCTTTTTCATTTATTTGCACGGATACATTAGTATTCCCCACTAGTACAATCAAGAGACGACTTAATCATAATCATTCATGCAAATACAACTAATCTATGTAAATTATATCATTCGTAATTTCATCACTCAACATCTAATACTATAATGGATTAATTATTTCAAATTATGAGATTATAAGCGTTTGCATCGAAATGACAGATAAATTTTAATAATAGAACAATCAATTGCATTAATTAAGCATAATTAACAGCTCATAAAACTGATTTAGAAGAGATATCTGAATGATATTATAATTTAAGAATAGGAGTACTCGCCCCGTAAAAAGACAGTCCATTTTCTCTTGACGATGATTCTTCTAAAATGGAAAGTATAAAGAGTGATTCATGTTTATTAGAATTTATGTTATCATATATATACAAATAGTTTTTAAGTATAAAATTATTTTTTCAAAAATCATTATTAAAATTTTTAATTAAATTTACTAAATCTTACTCATATGAGTTCCGGTTGAGCCAAATCTCAATCATGGGACTTCACCTCCATCTATGACACGCATGAGTTCAAATTTCTGTAAGGCTCGGTTTAACTGACACAAAGTTGCTCTTCTTATTCCCTCACACGAAGCCGCGCCTCCTTCTCTGTATGAGTCACTCATCTTCTTCCTTTGCACCAAATGTCATAAGTCGTTCACCTCCCCCTTTCTGCTCGCGAGCACGGCGTCACTAGTTCGAGCGGACAATGGCCACCTCTTCTTCTTCGGCTCGATGACATGGATTTGAGTCTCATCGTTCGACTCTTAGGTAAGCTATGGCTTCTTCCAATGATTCACTTGCGACAATTTTATAGGCAAATTCACCTCTTTGAATTCCAACTCCCCAGCTACCTCTCCTCCCTCTTCAGTTTCTAATATGTTCGATTCCTCTTCTCTTTTCCTTCAGTTTCCTCATTTCTTCTTCATCTCATTGTTTATTCTACCGAGAATTGAATCGAATGTTACAATCTTCCCCACTTACAAAAATTTCATCCTCGAAGTTAAAAAAAAGACCAAAAGTCACATCTTATTAAGTATGACAACATAGCTATCCATGAAACTAAGGGACATTTATTAATATGAAAAGTAACCACTATGAGGTGAAGACTCGATACAAGGCGAATCAGCCATACATCGGATAACAATACTGAAACAATAGAGAAGATACGCAAAACTCCTCAGACCTCATTACCATTAGCGGTAGTAGGTTTTCCAGGCTCACTATAAGGGAATATACTCGAGATTTTACAGGTTGCCTTAATTGACCTTGGGTCGAAACTGAAGCTATAAACTATCTTTTTCTGCCAACCTGCAGCCTTCTGTGAAGGTGTTCCACCGAATTTTTGATCTTCAACGCTTTTTTGGCCAAAAGATGGACAATACCTTGCTATAAGACTAGGCTGACGGTAATAATAGCAAGTATTAGAACTCATCAAGCAATCACCTTTATGTTGAATTTTGTTTTGTATTGCATGACCGTCTTCTCTCGTTGCCTCAACTTGATGAAATTGTCTTGCAACTGTCTTCAAACAGATAGAGGTACAAATTATTCTCTAATTATCTCCATGGATTCCTCACAACTGACCATCACATTAGGTATGTCCCCTCGCTTATCATGACACTGCCCAAGCTACCATCTTTCAACTTCTCCATCCAGCACAAGCTTCGCCAACGGTACTCTTCTTTCATCCGGACAAATCATGCATCTAGTATCTTCTCAATCCACATTAGTCAGTTCTCTGCTTTAATTGGTCTTCAGTTCTCTTAAACAGAGATGAACACGGATCTTGAAATATCTTCAAGTATTTATCCATAGTTCTGATAAGTTGCAATCTCAACATCTAAAACAGTTGAGTCATTGTCACCATTATTTAGGTTAGCACACTCACGTTCACATTTATAGTGGGTTGTACTTCTTTGTTTTCGATCGAATTCTCTTATTCTATAATTTCAGGTAATCACTAAGCCTGAATGGATATAAATATTTTTTCAAGTTAACTTAAACTTTTAATTTTTATTTTTATCATATTGGCTCTTTCATTAAGATTTCATTAATTAATCTTATACATTGTGCTCCAATACAACTTTTATCGCGGCTCAGCCCGGGGCTTGGAATTAATCAAGAAGGGAACAGACGGTAGGACCGTGAGAACTAAATTTTATATATTCATTTACTATTTAACAAATGAAAATTCCACTAATTAAATTAAATTAAAACAGTAAAATTACATTTACTTTGTTACTAATTATTTGCGTCTTCTATATATGTTTTTTTCCATTGTTCATCTTTTAATCACTTAATTAACCTGAAAAATTAGTTTAAAATAACTACGAGTTAAACAAAACTACGAATACTCAAACTCATAAACTCCAGTAATACAAGGGAGAAAAGAAGTAATATGCATGTCAGTTAAACTTATTAATAAATCAATATAAATATCTTACTATATCAATAGCATATCAATATCATTTCATATGTATACAATTGTCACAGGTGCACTATCTAAGAGTTTGTACCACTTAAGGTACTCAATATTAATAACATTTTTCATTTATGTTCATGAGTACATTAATGTTTCCCCACTATTACCATCAAGAAATGATTTTATCATAACTAGTCATGTAGCAAACTACATCATTCATAATTTCATATCACTCAACATGTAATACTATAATGCATTAATTATTACATTAATTATTACATACTATGACATTGTAAGCATTCGCATCAACATGACCGAATAAAATTTAATAATAGAACAATCAATTGCATTAATAAAGTATATTAACAACTCATAAAACTGGTTTAGAAGAGATATTAAAACGATACTATAATTTAATAACAGTACTCACATAATTAAAAGATAATTTGCTAGTTCTTGATGCCAATTCTTCTAAAATAATAAGTTTAAAGCATGAAATTCATGTTTATTAGAATTTAATTTATGTTATCATATGTATACAAATAGGTTTTTAAGTAAAAATTTATTTTTTCAAAAATTATTATTAAATATTTTAATTAAAGATATTAAAACTTATTCGAATAAGTTATGGTTGAGCCCTAATCCCAATCACGCAGCCACATAAAGGAGTTACTATTTATATAATTCAGCAAAACTATTTAATCCTTATCTAAAATATTCTTCACAACAATCATTAAAATAAAATGGATTTCATGAGCTCCCATGATCAAAAGTTGCTTCTTTGAGACTAAACAATGCTGCTTTCCCAGACTTGGGCTAATATATAGACCAAGTAAAAACAGATGATGATTCACAACAATTAAATCAGCATGACAAATGTTGACCATGTCTTCAAAGATTGATCCATATACATGACCTTATAACTGATAATTGCTCTAATGTATCAATACTGATGGATAAAAAATTTAACAGTTAGATTGCAGAAATAATTCAAGTAGGTTTGTTTTCATTTGTTCAAACCCAAAAAAGTTCTATATAATGCTCTGCTACCTTCTTAGATGAGTGGCTTGAAAAATAGAGTATTAGATGTGCATTAGCTTCAAGAAATCTACATTTTACAGAATGGCTTGCCAATAATGAACACATGCTTAAGCGATTGGAGGTCCTCAACATGTCTGCACTGAAGCAAGCCAAGGGACTTTTTGGCCACTAAAAAGACATTTTTTTTTCCACATGGTGCCTTGAAAAGGTGGTCAAACTCAAGTTAGGTTGATCCAGTTTATAAGTAATGTTGGCTTTTTCTAGATCGAATGGCTTGGCCAATTTAGAGCCTTTAGAGCTTTGATTATAACGAACCAAACATTCATATACTCAAGTAACAAGCCAGTTCTTGTATAAGGATTGTTGGGCTGTTTGATATAGTTTTCTCTTGGATTCGACTAAGCCACTTAAAATTTGACATCAATACAGCCCTTCTAATAATCCAAAGACGTGTAATTTGCAAAAAAATTTATACTTGATCGAATTGAAATTCTTACAACTGCAACAATGATTATCAAATTAAAATAAAGTGAAAATAACTCGATAGTATCAGCCACCTTGGTTAGCCCTGCTGGTAGGAAAAATCAACCAAGTATGAAATCAGCCTAACTAATTTAAAAAGAAAGAAAAAGAAAAAGGTGAGGTCTTAGTAGATCCCCACTAACGCGCGTGACTTGACAAACCACTCACTCTACTTTAAGATCCGTGTATGTAACATTATGCATCACATCCAAAATAACAATTCCCATAATGAAGCGCTTCTCTCAATCCAAGCCTTTCTTGCCCAAACCTTCCGTGCAGCAAGGCAATGATATTCACGTGAAGGAATTAAAAGGCTAACCAAACTAATCAAAAATCGTCAGGAATATGCATACCTTTCACGGCCTACAACAAAGAGCAATTAAAGATTCACCAAAATGCATAGATCAAAGAATTTACTTATCCAAGATAACAAATATAGAGTTAGGTAGAATGATTCCGTTAAGGAGTTATACTCTAAAAGCAATTATATAAACTTAGCGCTTCAGAATTGCAGACTCCAACGTGATATACACTTTTGTGGAAGTGCATGCTCGTATTCTAAGAATATTTACTCATAAAAGGATTGGCAAACATAGAAAAGTAAAAAAAAAAATCGACTTACAAACGACTGCTATTTAAATCAATATTACAGGAACAATTCCGGAAAATTAAGAGTAGTTGCATCCATATCATTTATATCAAGACAAAGAGATCGTGAAATTAGATTCAAAATTGCAATTTTGAGAATGAGAATGAGAATATGCATCGAGTTCGTTTAGGGTTTCCAAGAAGAGCTCTTTTCAATCTAAACTGAAGCAAAATGATCAAAATCACTAATTAGAAGGAGGTCTTTCACCTGGGCTATGCATCCCCCGAGTCCCATGCCCTCGAAGATTTGGTGGAAGGCGAGGGCAGCTACCAGCGGCCGAATAGTACATTGGTTCTGGGACATCCCCATTGTCAAACCAATAATCACGGAATGGAAAATTATCCCGATCTCCAGAACCTGCGACACCATCCTCTGCTTCAACTTCACCAACCGCTCCTCTTCATCCAACCCATCCAACCCCACATCAATCATCTCTTCCCCCTGATGCCCATGACCGTGGCACGCAACCTCCGCTACCGCAGAAGACGGAGACTTCTGCTTCTCCAAGCCTTTTCCCACCTCCTCTAACCCGATTCTTACATAACTGGTGGCATCCTCGGTGGCATGGGAAGAAGCGGTGACGTCTACAAGAAGGGCAAGGAGGGCACCGATGAGAGATACCAAGCCGGAGAAAGGGAAGTCGCGCCATGGATGGCGGGTAGCAATCTGGCAGTCAGCAAGGGCGGCGAAAGCGTCAGGTAGTACATGTACAAGAGATGTCGAAAGGATGACCCCAGCGGCGAAGCACTTGATGACGAGGAGCGCGTTTGTGTAGGCGGGGCTTTTGGCAAAGAGTCGAGCGAGGGCTACTGGGGACGAAATCCCGACGGCGCTGGATGCTAGAATGATTATAATTGAAACCAGCTTCAATTTTGTGGCCTCGGTGGAGTTTCGGCAGAACTCCGCCCTCGTATCGTCGAGGGAGCACCCTGCCATGACCGAGGGATTGAGGAAAGGAAGAGGAAGATTGTGGGGAACGTAGAAGGAGCAGAGCCGCAGACCAGTGTATGGCGGGGCTGACTCACAGAGACTAGGCTGCTGGCGTTTGATTTTAATCAGACGGTGGAGTGGTCATTGGCAGACATTTGTCATGTCAGCTCGGTTGCGACCGTTTTCTCGCCGTTGGAAGTGAAAAGTCTCGTGGCTTGCCGGGAGAAGACCGATCCAACGGGCTCTGTGCGAGGCTTTTTTTTTGGGTCGATTCCAGCACTTTGTGTACTAAAAAAAAAATGTTAGCACGGAAAGTTTCGTTTCTAAGAAAATTATTGGAGGTTTATCTTGATCAGAGCATCATTCAAATAAAATTTCATTAATTTTTTAATTATATTTTAATTATTATAATTATTTATTTGTTTTGATGATTAATTAAATAGAAAATATATTTTAGTTTGAAAAATTATTTTATATTTTTTATTGATTTCTATGACTTCAAGAAATTTATAGAAATTCATTTCATATTTTTCTAATATTTATTTTAATTTTTATAATTATTTTAGTGAAAATTTAGGAAAATACATTTTTCGGCACTTAAAAATGCATATCTTTATTTAGGAAATTAGGAAAAATATTATAATTGATCCCAAGTGGTCAGGGAACAATTAGGAACATTTTTGTAAATTTAGGTATTTATTTTATTTTTTCAATTTTTTAATTATTTTTAAATTTAAAAATAACCCAAAAATGAACTAATTATTTTAATATTAATTTTTTTTTCTTAGGTGTCTCTATTCACAGAGGTAACTCCCAAAACCATTTTTCAAATTTTTTTGAGTTATATTTTAATTATTATAATTATTTTAATGCCAAAATTTCATTTTTCTTAAAAAAATAAACTTTAGTGGTGAAATTAATTTAAAATGATTTAAAAATTTTACAGAGAGTTAGTATGTTTAATATCTTCAGCAAAGATCAATTTTTATGATTTTTTAAAGTATATTTTATTTATTTTAATTTTTAAAGGTTTTAATGACTTAAATCAAGGAATTATGGTACAAAAATATTTAAACGTAGATTTTATTTTTCTTATATTCCTTTGACCATAGAGAACCTACCAAAATAAGTTTCATAATTTTCTGACTTTTCTTTTTAATTTATATAATTATTTTAAGTAAATATATGACTTAACTTTGGAAATTAGGGTTTGTCGTGCTAGAAGTGTTCTCTGCATTTGAAAAAATTAGAGAATATTCCTGAAACATAGAGAGTAAACCCTCCAAATTTAACACCATGATGATTATTATTTAATTTCCTCTATTTTAAACAAGATTTAGAGTTTTTTAATTAATTTTAAAATAAATTTAAGTCAAATAATTTTTTTAATTTTTTGTCCACATGTTGCTCCTTTGTCACTGAGCACAGTGACATTTTTATTTTATTTTTATGATTTCTCTACTCCAAGTTATGAATTTTCTAAGTTTATGAATTAATTTAAATAAAAATATGTTATTTTTCTATTTATCCACGTCAGCACCACGTAATTCTTGGCAGCTATGAGCTTTCCACGTGTCGCCACACTACTAGATGTCGCCTTCTGAGTCCACGCTACGAGTCCCGCCTTTACTGCTCCATCTATTCTTCTGGTACGACCTGATCTGTCCGTCTGATACATGTGAGATCAAACGGCTCCTGGTCATCATCCGCAAGTGGCTTAACCCGTAAACCGGTCATTTTCTAAACCTAGTTTCTCCCTTGATTCTCAAATAAATCATGCAACGTTTGTTCCTACACCTTTGTCGAGGTGAGACGAACACATTCATACGGTTACATGCTCATGAAAGTAAACTTTTCTTTATAAAAGCCCAAACCGAGGCCAAATTTGGGTGTTTTGATTGATACCTTTGTCCAAGAGGTATAGCCTCAATTGGATTTATTTCTAAGCTTCGTTGTGAGCTGCCGAACCTCCTCCAAGTGCTAATTTGATCAGAGGTTGGGTATGAGTATGAGCTCAATCGAGGGGTAGCACGGGCTTGGTTTAGCTTTATGGTAGAGGGCTCTAAGGATGGGGATTTGAGTGGGGAACTTCCTCTTCAACTCTGGTGAAGCTCAAGAGCTCATCATTTTGGGGAATTGATGAGGTTCAAGGTCTGGAAGTGAAGAGCCCTGAAATTGGGTGAATAAATTAAGCTTTGGTAGGGGGGATTAGGGCAAGGAAATGGTGGGGATTAGCTTCTCTAGACTGCTAGAGAGTTTGGAGAAATTTTGACAGTTTGATTAAGGTTTCAGCACTTCTCCATTTGGCCGTGAGAGGTCTTCTTTTTATAGAGAGGACTCTGGTGGCCAACAGGGCATGTCACGGTGGTAAAATAGCTGCTTAGGTGGAGAGAAGAAAAGCTCTAATGGCCAATTAGGTTGAGCCAGCTCAGGTGGGTTTAATTTTGGTTTTTCTCCAATTGGGACCTCTCAGGCATGGGGTCTTCCGGTGGCTGAGGTGGCCGGCTGGCCAGGGTCAAGTCACCTCTAAGCTCAGGGAAGTCAGGGGGACTGAGTGGTCAGCTCAATTTGGTTTTTTGACCAATGGAAAAATGGGACTTAGGCTAAGTATGTTATGTTGGGTTCAAACCCTTGCTCAAGTGGTTAAGTTTTGGTCCCAAAGTGGTTAGGGTGCTTGGACTGGCCCTAAGGAAGGTTTGGGTGAGGTCAAATGGCTGGCTTGGTCATGAGGCAAAGGTTTAAATAAATCATGAAGAGGGAAAGTCCAAATGAAGGAGAGAGAGGGAGTGGTCACCTCCTTTTGCCATATTTGGTAAGTTTGACCTTATAATGTCCATGGAAGGCACCATAGGATATGTCATGCCATTTATAATGCCATGGGGAACTTTCATGCAAAAGGAAATTTATTTTTATGAAATTTTTGGGGAGAAGATGCCATCATGCCCAATTTGGATAAAAGTTCATTTGTATGCATAGTATGATTGTTATGATGTCTATGATGATTATTTAAATTGAAATGGGATGATGAGGAACAAATTTTTGTCATGTGAGCTCAATTTTGGCTTTTAAAGTTAATCTCATGGGCTTTTGAAAATTGTTTATGCAAATGGACTTTTAAAGTACGCATGGAGGATTTAATTTGAAATTAACCATGCGTTAATCAAATTGGGCTTGGGTTTAACTGAAATTGAATTTGAACTTTGAAATCGGGTAGGTTAGCAGTGAATTAAGTAAAAATTGGGAGCCAATTTGATCAATTCGGTACAAATTGGGGGTTTTGGGTTTTTAGGGGCAAAATTGGTCAATTTGGTCAAATTGGGCCCATTGGGTGGTTGGGATTGGTTTAGAGGTGGTTTGGAATGATTTGAGAGATTTTGGAAATTTTTGGGTCATGAGGGACATTTTGGTAATTTTGGCAAATTTAGGGGTACTTTGGGAATTTTGGAAAATTTGGAGTGTTATGGTCAATTTGGATGTTTTAGAATGGTTTGACATGATTTTTGGAGAGAATTGATAATTTGAGTTATTTTTGGAATTTTTAAGGTTCCAGGGGCTATTTAGTAATTTTGTAAGTTTTGGTAAAATTGAGTATTTTAGATGGATTTAGGGTTTGGGGGTATTTGGTCATGGTTCTTAGCCATACTTAACCACCTTGGGACCAAACCTAACCAAAAGGCAACCCCTTCATGAACCTTCACATGTTGAGCCTAGTCACCTCAACCAGAGGTCAGAGGCTTGGGACTATCCATGTGAGTTTCTTAAAGGGTGAAAAAGGTTGGTTTAATGGGTGTGATTTAGGGTTTTGGGACAAGTGGGACGTTGTGATGTGCTTGAGCGTGTGAAAGACCAAGCCCTAGCCACCCATGGTAGTCCTAAGTCCAAATAGTCCTATGGGCACTCATCTTTTGAATCCTCACATGTCGGTCTCAACCTTCCAAGTGTTGGAGGATCATGATCATCCATGTGGGTTTCAAAAAGGGAAAAGAAATGGTTTGAATTTCTATGAAGGTCGGATCCATCTCTAATCTTCTAGGATAGTCAAAAGGAAAGTCCTATGGCTAAATCCTACGCACTACACTAAGAGGAAGAAAAGACCTCACCAAAATTGCGGTCAACAGGGCAGTGTTAGGGTCAACTAACTATAAACACCCAAACTACCCAAAATAAGACAAAACATGAAGTAAAGGATAAAGCTCAACTAAATCACCAATAGTAGTTTGTATGATGTCAATTGATGAGTCTGACATAAGTTAGGGTTAGTGCCCATGTTGTCAATTTGTTCGATAGGTCCGTCCAAACCATAGGTTGACATTTATATTCCTGCCTTTTCACTCGGATTATCAATAGGCTCCCACATGATGGTAGGTCGTGTAGTGTAAGCCCTAACATTTTAACAAAATCAAAATTTTCTTTGAAAATAAAAAAATGACAAACAATAGAGATATTGCCGAGATTTTCTCTGTATCTCCAAGAGTCCCCTACCCTTCCATTTTTTTGGTTTCCGTTAACAAAAAAATCTAATATCCAATCCTAAAATTTTGAACTTAGAGATTTCATGAGGATAAAAATTGCAGGCTTAATCGAGAGTTCTCTTAAGTAGCCACGATCAATTAAGATGCAATTAACTGTTGGGGCTTGCCCCTATAGAAAGAAAAAGTCCCCATAATTAATTAGAACCCTATCTAGTCTCCAGATTGTATAGAGGAATTGACCTGTCAGGTTTAAATCGCAAAATAGTGAAGATATCTAACATTTTCTTATTCAAATAATCAAACCCACCGTAAATTTGTATTTCTACCTTTCGAGACAGTTTATTACTTTCGATAATGCGCTTCATTCTTGGAACAACCAAAACCTTTAAACCTGAATGACGTTCAAAAGCAGCACCTTCTTGGAGTGAAAAACCAAAACTCGGAGGGGGGGGATCAGAACAACAAGCAGTGACCAGTGGCCGTTCAAAGGTAAAACCTTTGAGATTTCTTTAGGTTCTTGCGGACTGTGATGATCTTCCCGTAGCCAGGTAACTTTATTGCTATGTGATAAGTGGAGGTGACCACCTGATAATTGTTCAACAACGGATGTCCAAAGATGGTGTTATATGTTGGTAGAAAATCTACCATAAAAAAGTCCTTAGTGCTAGTAAAATTCTTGTTTCCTTTGCCTCAGGAGACTCTTAGAGTGATAACACCCATGGCTCCTTTTCTTTCACCTGAGAAGATGAAGAGTTGGCCACCCAACGTAGACAATCAGTAGATTTTGTGCCATATATTGTTGAATGCCATCTTGAACAAAATGTTTGCCAAACTCTTAGAATCGACCAAGATACTACCTACCTGGTAATTATTGATTTGGTAGTAACAGTCATGTGGTCTTTGTATGAATTTCTCTTTTGGGGCAAATCCACATCAATAAAGATAATCAGTGGGACACTGCACTTCTATATGGAAATGACGGTGCACACTTATCCCAATTGGAGCATCTTTTAGCTAACCCGATGAGATGAATCTCCACATCCTCCAAAGATATACGAACTTATACCAATGATGTGTATGACATTTGCATAGATAGGTTTGTTTGGAGACTGATCCTCTAGATCCTTTCCTTGTTGTCGAGTGTCCACTTCGATAGCAATGAACTCCTTAAGCTTTACCACATGGATCAGATCCTTGAGCAAGTTACAAAAGTGATGGCATTCTTTCATTTCATAGTAACAATCTTGATGGTAATTGCAATACTTGCTAGGGTTCCAAAGAGAAGTGTCGATCTTCGTTGGTGGAGCATACTCTTTGTTCTAGATTGACTCAACTAAATCAACCATTAAGAACCTCATGGGGGTCTTCTGGGTTTCATAATGTGGTCGCACATTTTATTGAAACTGTCGCTAGTCAGAATTTTGAGTCTGATCCTATTTCTCTTTGCCTCCATTGCTGTTTCGAGTATGTCAATTTTTCTCATAGCAAAATTGACCAAAATGATGTTTCACATCCATCAATTTTCATCCTTCGTCTTATGCAACCCTCTTCTTTGATCGAAGATCTGAAGACTCTGCGCAATGAGAGAAAGAGTTGATAACTCCCTCCTCTGTGATGATATGGTGATTGGTCATCTCCAATAGCTCCATTAAAGACTTTAGTTCACACTGTCCTAAGTCATACTTGAACCACTCCATCCTGAATCCTTGCGTTCAAGAGGTTTGCGTGATCAGAGGCTGGTTTTTTACCTCCAATATTTCCTTTCAAAAATGAGTGAATAGGAACAAAGGCTTTTTTCCTCTCTTCGCTTGATCTAAAAATGGGCTTGTAACTTTTTCAGAGGCATTCAGGCGCTGGCATAATGCTCCACGAACATCTCCTTGAATTCGATGAAGGAGTGGATAACTTCTATTGGAAAGCAATTGAACCACCTGAGGGCAGACTCCCTTATCATGGTAAGGAATAACCGACACCTTAAAGCTTCAATAACTTTCAACTTAAATACTACCGATCAAAGGAAACAATGTGGTTAGCAAGGTCAGACTGATCCTTGTAGGAGTCATGGTGGGGGGGCTTTAAACTTCTTTGGAGGTTCAACCTCCAAGATTTATTGAGACAAAACATTATCAGGCGGATGTTGTCGCGGTGAATCATCATGTACAGACTGATGTCCTTCCATCAGCATGGACCCGAGATTGTCAAGGCATTGGGGATCTTCTTGTCTCTAGGGTGCCTGCACGGCTCTTCGACCACCAGGTGTCGGGGTTCTCCTCGAGGAAGCTCCTCTAGGAGACGTGGTTTTTTGCGAGGGTATCCTGATACGAAAGGTCATTGTTCCTACCTTTAGATATTATTTTCTCGGATAACGATCATCATCTGATCCTTAAGCTCCTGAATTTGCTGTTGTACAAAGTCGCGGGTGCACTCCATGTTTGTAGTGACTCCAAATTGTGTTTCTTTCTCTTGGATGTGTGCTCTTATTGTCTGGAGCATGTTAATGCTTACCGCATGACCTTTTAGGATATTGAACCCCGATTTTTCCTCTACAACATGCCTCGAGGAATAGAGCATAAGGAAGAAGGAAAGAAGAGAGAGACAAGTGGAATAATAGAATGCAAGATGAACAGTTTCAGGAAAAAGATCCACTCCATTCATAAAATGATCGATATTTATAATCATAAGAGACCATTTACAAGTTACTTTTTACCCTCATTTTAATGAGCTGTTACATATCATTATTTGCATTCCTTTTATTAGGGCATTACAGATCAGTTTTTACCATTTTTGACGTTTTTTTGTAATTATAAAGATACTAGTGTCTTTCTCGATCTATACTGATACTGACACTTTTTCATATTCATAACCGACAGTAAAACTTGTTCTCATCAATAACAATTATTGACAATTTTCGTGTATCAAATTCTTCTGATCGGTATACTTTTGAACCAGTCGACTTAATTAATTCGG
>NEWO01000733.1:49870-62901 GCA_003013225.1 Phalaenopsis aphrodite
GTTATAAATAAGATTTCTTATAATCAAATAATACATATAAATATTTATAAATTGTTTCATTTAAGTACAACTGGAAGATAAAATAGAATTTGACTAATGTGCATGTTAATATTAAATTTTGTTATTTTATATTAAATATACAAAAAGTTAATTTTAGCTATTAAACTTTATTTTAATAATAAAACATAAAAACATAAATCAGTTGACATGTTAATTGTTAAACAATAAATGAGTTTGTTCATAAACATAAATAAATAAGTTGAACTATGTTTAATTTTGTTTTATTTAATTAATCTTTAGGTTTTTTAAAATTGTTCAAACTTATTTATTTAATAAATTTAACAAACTTATTCGAGTATTAATCAAGCTGAGTTTGTATTATTCATTGTGTCAATTGGTTCATTTATAGCCCTAGTTATAATGGGTAGATGAATTTTTGAATAACAAACTGCCATTATGAAGCATCATTATGTAAAGATGGATGAACAAATGAAATGAAGAATCAATCCCAACATTTTAAAAATCAAACATGAAGAACAATAGATTTAATTGAATTTTGAATAAAGAAAATAGATATCTTTGATCAAAATCAATTAGCAACCAACTACTAACAATACCCATATTTACCTAAAAATGAAGAAAAAATCATTAATCAAAAAGGGGTTATAGAATAAGATGTGATGTGAATATCTTATGATCAAAAGGTCCACCAGAAAAGAAAAAGAGTCACAAAATAAAATAAAATTAGGCATAATTATTACTTAGCTGTAATTGATCTTTAATTATAATTATTGTATTTTATAAGTTTCAAAGCACTAGTTCTTAGGCTTCATACACAGGTTTTTAATATAATCTTTCATTTTTACCTCTTCTATGATGCACATGGGAAAAATGTTTTAAATAATATCATTCTAAAATGGCATATCATTATGAGATAAAATATAATATTTTTTAACTTCATTAGTAGAAATAGGGTCAAAATCAAGCTTCATACACTTTGATGAGGCAAGAAAAAGAGATTTCAATTAATTTATAATAGCATTTCTACTATATTCTATTTTTTGGATGACACAATCGAGATATGAGGAAGAAGTTGATAATTCAAACAAAAACAAAATACAAGAAAACTTCTATTCAAAGAACAGTTTAATTAATCAGAGATATGTATATATATATTTTTGGAAAAAAAGTGGTTCCTTATCGAAAGAGAATCTCTTGCATATGAGCATTCAAGAGAAAATTTTCTCCAAAGATAGCTATATGTTGAATCAAATGAGATGATAGTGATGACATAAAACAAAACTCTCTTGAAGATAATATTTTGTCAATAGCCATGTTCTAATGTTCCAATGAAAATATTCTCTTTAAGAACATAACTAATTATATCAACTCCACCAATATATTTGCCACAAATGATGGAACCTAAATGTTATCTAGACATCCATATGAAAATGATGAAACCAAAAGTGAATAGATTTTTTTTTTCAAAAAAGTGATATGAGGGAATGGTGGCTACCAAAATTTGAATGACAGTAGATACATCAAATATATTGAAATTATTTATCATTTACACATTCATATGGATGATACAACAATGTTGATGGATTTTCTGAAGCATAATGTAATTTTATTTTGCTAATGAGATATTGATAAAGACATGTCCTAAATCAAATTGTAAGGAAGAAATATCCCTATTCATATTATGATTTAGGAAGCATCTAATAGATGAAAGTAAAGTGTGACTATTTATCAAATTTATCAAGAAAAAAAGTTCTAAAGGTTTAATCTAACGATTAATGGCATTTTGGAGATGAGAAATGTCAAATTACCTTAGAAGAATATAAGATGTTTATATTGGCTTGAGTTGATTGAAGAATTAACTTTTCTAGGGACAATTAAAGGAGGTTCTATTAAGAAACGTTAGTTCTTAAACAAATTGGCGAAACAACTAGCACAAAGCCGAGAAAAGGCGAAAATCATAAGATATAAAAGCATCATCCTAGCTAATGCAAGCATAAACCCTCAATAGGACCAATGACTAGCAGCAGCACATTGCATTGTTAAGGACAACACTAAAGAGAAACTCACAATTTGAGAGAAGAGTAAATGCAAAATCAACAATAACACCTAAGCAATATTGCATAAATAAGTGAAATTCAAGGTGCCAGCATCAAAGTGGAAATGGTGCGAGGAAAGGAGGACATGTTTAGCAATGACAAAATAGAAGTACCCAAAAATTATGATATATTAAATGCTAGTATTAGTTATGTAAGTTCTGGACAAATTGGTTAATGAAATCATAATTAAAAAAAATAAAAGAAAAATTCATAATTTAAAAAGTATTAATAATTAATTGTTTCCCTGCGCTGGTTAATGTTTAGATTAACATTTTCATAGTTTTATGAGTATTTAGTCATAAAAATTAGACATGGTGTATGCATTTAATTAAATATTTTCATTTAGTTATTACAAATAACTCATATTTTAATATTCAAGATTATATTTTCTTATTGGCTATTTATGTTTTCAAAGATATATAGTCAACAGATCTTCATTTTTTCTTCTTTTTGCAAAAAAAATAAAATATAGACTATCTAAACATCTTATTGCCTTAACTAAAAATTAAAATAAAATAAAATCAAAACAAAACGAAAATGAAATGATAAACATACAAAATTCAACTGTGATCCTACCTTTAGGTTTTAAAAAGCTTACTGTCATGCATTTCATTTGAAGAAGATGACCACATAAAACCATGTCAAACTAAGTTTATGAAATCCATTCCCAAGCTGATATTCTCTAGCTATACCAATAAATTAATAAACAACTAATGTGCTTCAATTTCCATGAAAGGAAACTATATTACACGTTTTTTAGAAGTTATTGCATGTTTGTCATATTATTGAGGTTTTTTCCAACATTAACTAGTATGGGATTAACCAAGAATACCACAATTTGAAGCCATTGGTTCTAAACTTTAAATCATACATATTTGGCTGCTTATATTTAGTTGAATTTTAATATTTTTCTTTTATTTCTAATGATTAAAAAAAAATTATATTCTCTAAACAAATATGTATTCTAGTTTTATTAACATGCAGTCATTAAAAACTAAACTAATGATAAGATATGAATAACTTTCATCAGGAAATTGCTGTAGTAATTGCAAAAGATAAGAATCTCAAGTACAGTTGATTAGTCCCAAGGAAAAAAAAAATGTACAGTTGAGTTTAGTGTACAATTTTAAACATATGAGTGGGGAAGGCTCAATCCATAAAACTCAAACAGGTTGAAAGTAGTCATGATTCTTGTCCTCTAGAAATATGCATCATAAGAATAATAAAATAATACAAAATAATGCAACCCCTTCACAAATGTTATTTCTAAAGAGTAAAAATGATTTGGGTTACACATCAAAACTATATAATGGGTGATTACTTCTTTCATCACTCATTAAAGAAATACTTTCATCAAATCTTCTTATATGTATTTAAGGGTTATAAATTTTAAAAAAATTGATAAACGTGGAAGCTCTGCCAATATATATCATATTTTATTTGAGATATATGCATATATCATTTAGATATTCTGAAAATGTACCTATTCTTTTTTCTTAGATTGGAGGGATAATTTTTATTAATATTGATATCTTCACAAATATTGAAACAGTCATTTGAAATGTTCAAGAGAATGATAAAATCATAAGCAATTCATCTACAAATAAGGAAAATAAATAAATAAAATAAAATAATACTAAATCATATGGTAATAAGAAAATAAGATAAATGAGAAAATAACAAGAATCAATCTCCCATTTTATGGATGGGCCACTTTACTAAAGGGTAAAAAAGACTTCCGTGAAATGAGGGCTTTCTCTGATTATTTATATATATATATATATCTTCTACATGCTTTGTCAATGGTCTCATGAAATAAACTGATAATGCATTGGCTTAAATATGTGCAACTAAAATGAATTTTTCATAGGAAAATTATAAGTATGTTGACTCTCTAAGATGTATCTTGTTTCCGGTATATGCTTTCCTACATAACTTGTCCTTTACTGCCTGCCATCTGCTAAACAAGATAAAATGTGCTAATTAATCAGGCATTTAAACCTAAATCTATTGCTTAACAAATAAAAGCTGTGATTAACTAAAGTTGGGTCTAAAATAACTGCTGTAATGCTTATTGCCTCTTTAAAATTGGGGGATGGAGTGAGCTGTGGGGGGTGAGGTTAATGTTGGGGGGTTGGGAAGCATAACATGCAGCCTATAATCTTATCAAACAGAAATTGGAGAAGATAATGAAAACAGGAATGGCCAAATAATAGTATACAAAACTATTATCATTCAATCAAAGGTCCCAGAAAAAAATAGAAGGGCAATAACATTTATTAGAGTACCAGCATTGTTGTCTAAAATCCATCTCTAGGAGCATGGGAGTTAGGAGCAAGCGGGCATTAATTAATCCAAAGACCAGTTTGGCAGGTGTCATGTCAAGTCAAGCACACAATTTTCAACGTTAAGAAAGGTATCATTCAACTAATCTGTTGTCACATAGGAAAAGACCAAATCTGTAAAATAAATATTTTATTTAGATAATATTAATATATTACTTACCCAGTGTTGAAAACGAGAAGGCATTATATTAATATATATATTAAGGTTATTACTGTCATATTAGGCTACACAACTAGAAGATGACTGAAAAATAACATTGCACAGAAATCGAAGCTATGTAGGAACAAATGTTCGTTACCTCCCTAGGCATTAATGGACAAGTACCACAAGATCTCACTACACTACTACTCAACTCATATAGTCAGATCTAGAGTACTTGTCACCTTTGCTTGCTGATTCCCAGTCTCAAGTTCCCTAAACATTGAGCCTTTCCTTCTCAATCCTTCTTCCTGTCTTGAGAGAGTGGAAGACAAAGAGAGACAAAGCCTCTTGTCTACTTCCTCATCTTCCTCCCATGTTCGCTTCCTCTTTTCCTTCCTTGGTGCAATATTTAAAGATAAATTCAGATCCGGTTCATTGTCTTCCCTTTTCCATGATCTCATTCCCAAATTTTGTTGCTTTTCCATCTCCTTATCATGCATGGAATTGAATTCTTCATGCTTTGGTTTTGCCTCAACACTGCTTGTGTTTGCTCGAACATTAATGAAAGAGCTGCGTGCATGGAAGTCCCAATTGCTTAGTGGTCTCTGATGCATGAGGAAGGAACCATCAGCTGCAGGGCTGTAAGATTCTGGTCTAATGGAATTCCAAAACCCAGGACCAATCCATGAAGAGCTATATCTATAGAGGTGAGAGAAAACTTATCATGGAATTAATAATCATTTAACTGATTAAATGGGCATGCATTAAGTGGAATAATAATGGGATCATTATACCTCATATTTGAATATCTTTGCTCAAAACCATTTAAGATTGAAAGATGACTATGGCTATATAAATTCCGCTGATCTTCAAGATCCATAAGTGTTCTAATTGGATTAGCTGTAGCTACAAAAAAGAAATTTCACAGAACAAAATTTTTTAAGTTATTATTTTTCGATTGATTTTGTTCCCAGTTTTTTGCACTACAACTTTCTGAAACCAATCCAGTTGTTTGTAAAATCATCAATACCTTGGCCAGAATCATCAACCTTCTTGCTTCGATACATCTGATGTGCAGAAATTAGAAGAAAAAAAATAAAATTTCAATATACTAAAAACAATTAATAATAAACAGGATTAAGAACCACCTGCAAATGGCTCTTGACATGTGCAATACCAAGGCCCCTAACGTTCATAAGTTGAAGAACCAGCTTAGGTGTTGCTCCTGCAGCTCACATAAGTCATAACTAATCCCTAAACATATAAAATATAGGAGAGATTTTAAAAGGGAAAGAGAAGGAAACTAACGATCTTGGCCACCGAGTCTTTCCACCGCACGAACAAAACACATATGGAGATCTGGCGTCCACCGAAGCCTTGGAATTTTGGATCTGTTGTACTGTCTCACACTCCCTGAACTAACCTTCCTCTCACCTTCTTCAACGGTGCTGTTGCTTGAGCTTCCTTCGGTCTTAGGGTTCTCTTCTCCTTCTTCATCATCTTCATCCTTTTCCGAAAGATTAGGTTTTTCAGATTCCTCTGAACAAGCACTGTCCATAACAGGACCTTTCTTTTCCTTCTTTTTCAAAGGACAGAAAGGGAAAAAAAAAACTGAGCTTTTTCACTGTGATTGCCCTATCTACGCCATTTTTGCTGCTGCAGCTTACCTGAAACGTTGAAAGGAAGGAGGAAGGAAGGCTGAAAGAGAGGCTCTGAAAACCCTGGTTTACTAAACTAAATTTTTTTTTTTTTCTTCCTGCTGTTGTGTCTGCTATGATTATTTTATTTTCATGTGTATGTGGCATGATATGTCTTGCATGATGGTGCATGGGTAGGTTAGGTTAGTTTTATTGAGTTTGTATGCACATATCCCATGCATGCATGAATGGGTGGAGAAAGAATATGTGATGAAAAGTAGATAAATATGAGTTGTTTTTGATGGTGACATGAACCTATACGCAGAGAAGAAAATGATCCGAGAGAATCACGGAAGCCCAGCAGAAAAAAAAAACAATATGCCGCCAGATATGCATGTTCATTTATTTAAAGTTAGTTTTATGATCTACTGATCTCCTGATCTTCTTAATTGTCGAGGGGGAAAAGTGTGGAGTAAATGTACAACATGTATATAACTACAATTATCTCTAAAAGCCAGGCCTACACTGATTTTGAGGTAAGGTATTAAATTTGACCTGAGATAAGATAACCAGGCTTGAATTAGTTGACAAAAATTTAGGTTTAAGATCAATTTTCTTTGAAAAAAAATACTTCACTCTGAGGAAGAAAATAGCAAAGATGAGAACTTTAGACCTAAAAAACAGCCAAAAAAAGGCCAAAGAGAAAACATGTGAGAAAAGAGTAATAACATATTAATGGAAAGAGAATGAATAATCAATCATGTATAGTAATTTCTCACTCAAAGAAGCCACTTCTATCCCAAAATGAAATTTAACAACTTTAGCATAATGGACCAAGGCTATACTACTGAATTACTGAACTGGATTACTGCCCCATGCTACCTATTCTAGTGCGCCAGATAGATGAGGTGCAAAGCAAAAGGTATCTGTTGCCTTAATCAATTTAACTCAATGAAAAACCCGAATATTTGGTAAAAATCAGAATCTTTGATGGAAGCACAATTCTCAATAGATTTTGAAAAAAATTGGATACCTTTTTGTTTGACCTCATCACCCTACAAAAAAAAAAAGCACTGCTTGCTCGTAGAGGTTATAGTTACCATGACCAAGTTGTTTCAGGGATAGTTGTTTGAGTTAGTCAACAACTATCAATGGAATATCATGTTCCAATCTAATATTTACTTTTATGAATAAATGTTCATTTTTGACTATAAAGTCACCTAATTAAGTTAGGATGACGAATTAAAGCATTTGGCGTGATAGATGAATTAGCATAAGAATATATTGAGAGCTAAATGGAGGTGGTAAGGATGTGATAAAGGGGAAGAAGAACAACCTCTAAAGAGAAACTCCCATCACAAACTCTTGAATCTATGAAGTTTGGAAAAATGATCACCTCACAACGATAAATGAGGTTGGTCATACATCTCTATGTCTAAGTGATCACCTTGAATCATCTGATTTGGGGAATATGGACTTTCATCTAAAGGACATGTAATGCATCGAAAAGCAATGAGGGTCAATTAGTGTTGAATAGAAGAGATGGCCACCATGGATTTATTCATCAAAATTTTGAATTGAAGTGATTATCTTAAATATATAGATGGTAAAAGCACAAAGAACACAATGTTTCTAATAATGATTAGCAAAAAAATAACCAAAAAGGGATTAAAAAAAAATGCAAAACCGTTATCACCTTCATATTGAGTGATAGACATTTTCTCAACTCTTTTTGTATAAATAAACTCATGCCCAACAAGAAAGATACAAGTGTCAAAATTTGAACTTTTTCAATCATGACTTGACTAGTATCTACTATCCTTGAAACCAATCTAGAATAAGCTGAGAAAAGCTCGAGTGACATCCACTTTAACAAGTGCTCTAGCAATTGATATTCTTAGTGGTTTACAAGAAAGAATGCCAATATATTTAACTGTTTTTTAAATGTTAAAGCTTAAGGAAAAAAATGTTTATTGAAGAGGAGGCCTATGTGAAAAAAAATGAGATTTAGGATAAAGAAATTAGACATTTATTATGTAAATTAGTGTCCAGAAACCACTTTCTAATCATTTTGAAGATGCCATAAAAAAAGGGACAATCTTCTACCTTATAAAATTTTAAATAGACATGTTTGAGTCTTGATAGATAAATGACACTCTCACTATATGAATTTCATTCCTTCACATAGTTTTTTAATGATGGCATGGGTGATCTGCCACCAAAACAATTTTCCTCTAAGACTGAGTGAAATAAAACTATTAATTTTTTCAGCACCATCAAACTAGGCTTACAATCTAAAAATGGATAAAGATTGTGGTTGAATTTTAATTTGGAAAGAAGGGAACAATAACTAATTAGAAGAAGGAGAAATGAATGGTGTATAATAATTCCCATTGCAATGAAAATTGAATTTTGAGGAGATTTTCATAAACCCATAAAGTTTGATACTAACTTAGTTTGGATTAACTAGGAATCTAAAGTGAAATGTGTCAAAGACAACAGATCTGGAGGTGTAGTAATAGAATGAGGCAATAATAGGGCATAAAAATTAATATGTTAAATAATATAAATATAATCTATCAACTTTGATGTATACTAAGCAAAAAAAGAGGAAAATTGCTAAGGTACAAATTAGCTTGAGAAGGAGGCAAAAATGGATTAATCAGCATTGGAGGAGAGTAACATAGACAATCAAAAATCATAGGAGAACCATCAACAAGGAGAATACCAACTCATAATGATGTAAATACCTAATTTAAAATTTTATAAACAAATGTCGTGCCATTAAACAAAGTTATTAATTTATTATGGCTTCCAAAGACAACTCTTGAAACCTAATGATAGCTGGCAAAAGCATAACTTAAGGTTGCAAGAATGTTCAAGATAAGTCATTTAAGGTTTAGATAAAAATTTAGTTCACCTACACTTCAAATATTTGAAGGGCATTTTGTAATAACATAAATTTAACTTATATATTAAGATGTGATAAAATAAAATTAATAGCAAATTATAATTTTTCATTATACTTATATGAAGTAGGTAGTCCATTTTGATTCTATATTTAATCAAATCTTAACTTTTTAGTATTTGATATCATAATGAATAGAAGTTAAGTCTTTTAGTGAAGGAAAGAGAAACATATTTGATAAGCCTTGGCTTCTTATTACATACAACTTAATATAATTTCAATGCATATATAACACTTTTCATTTAACATTTAGTGTCTAAACAACATTAATTTTTAATGGAGGCTAAAGTTCCTTTTTAGCACCCTCATGGAAATGTTGTATAAAACCAATCCAAAATATTAGCATCGAAAAATTTGATGTTAAACTAGAATAGAATTGAAATATTTTGTTGCTAAAATTGGGATTAGTAAATTTATTAGCGTCGAAAAATTCCAACTCAAATCTTTTGCATCAAATTTAGCATTCATAAATATTAACATTAATAAGTTTGATCAGATCAATGGCTGACACAAAATTAGCAAGGCTTTTGTGTTTGTATCTATCTACCCCAATTTGCATCGACCTATATTCAACACAAATTTGCGTTGAAACGCAATCGATAAATATCCATCATGATTGTTCAAGCTCTTGTGAATAGTGTTTGAATTTCCGATGCTATTTCTATGTAAACCATTGAAACAAAAAAAAAAGTAAAAGAATGGTAAGATTTTCATAAATCTGCACAAATATGAGTGGCATAGTGACTTAGTTAACAATCATCAGAACTCAGAAAGTACATCACCAACAAGTGCAAAAAATGATAAAAACATCACTTAATAAATACTGATCTAAACATATAAAAGTTCACAACTACAAAGAATAAATGTTCCCATAAACAGAAATGAAAAAAATGAAAACCTCTGTGGCGGGGGAACATCATCAAACACCCAATGAATTTCCTAATCCTCCTCCTCCTTATCTACAATGTTACTTATATGTCACTTGCTGTGACGATCAAAGCTCTTCGTCAGGCTTGCTAGACTACTTACAACTATCTTTTGGCCTTCACGCACCTGACAGAACTCTTTATTCATGGTGTTGACTTGTCTGTTAAGCTATTCATGCTGGTCCTGTAATGAGCTAGGGCCATCCACAACAACCTGAGAGTGCTAGACCTCAAATGCAATGCCCTTTGTGCCTAGGTTCTACATCCTCTCCTTCAACTTCCATGCTACTTACATCCATAGCTCAAAATGGGGCTGAGCAGTGGTAAACTGGCAACCACTGTTACTAGTGGATGTTGAGGCTTAACTTAGCATCTCCCTCTGCCTCTCTTGAAGCTGCCCATATTCCTTCTACATAACAAAAATCTAAAATTAATTATCATTTTAAATATTAGAGTCTCAAATAAGTAAAAGAATATTTTTTTATACTTATATTGATCCGGCAAGAGACCTACTACTGGATGCCCTAACCCTAAAGCATCAGAACATACAAATCTGTAGTGAATGACTCTCAGTTAAGCTGCTTAGCATGTGTACATGAGATAATGGTAGGCTTCACATAATTACATAAATCTTTAAGTTTATAAATTTTTAGATAATCTTAGCAACCTCCAGCAGTGCTCTCGGTAGGTGATCAAACCATCATTGTGGAGTATGACCCCCTGGCTCCCTCTGTAATCGTACTCTATTGTTTGTCTGTTTCTTCCGATAATCCAAAGAGGCCCAAGCTCTGTTTGAACATCATCGTCCACCAAAATGTGTCTCTTTTCCTTCTTGTGTGCTGTGGTGAACATGTTGTCAGTCTATGCTTCCTACAAACCTTAAAAATATATCAGATCTACTGGTGATGCTTCAAAAACTAGTAGAAAGACCTCTGTAAATTAAAAATTGTGCAATGCTGATTAGTATGACAAAACAACTATAAATTAGTATTTTAATTCAAGTTAAACGATCCTACCACAAACTCTTAGAACCACATGTCCCAGGTCGCAATTGGGTTTTATTTTCAAGAGGGATACGCCTGATCATACTTACTGTGAATGATCTTTGTGACTTGTGTCACGAAAGACCTGGAAGAAAAAAAAACTTAAAATAAAAATATTAGTTACAAAAAATATTGAGACAAACTTTTAACTTATTCACATGTTAATGAAAAAAATGTACAAGTTTCCCACTAACAAAATATACAAACTCCTGAGGTTTCATCCATTCGAAGGGTGGGAGTTGAGGGGCACAGCTCATTATAGAGGAAATCTCGATAGAAAATCAATGCAGTTGTGGGAGCTGTCTCCTACGAAGGAGCAAGTGTCAGAGGGGTAGCAGGAGGAATAATTGGAGTGGTGGTAGGAGTGACGTACTTGTTAGCATGACTCATGGCCTTCTTCAGCTTCATGTTTGTTTTCCTCAAAGTGCCCTAAGCCCGAGGTCTCTTTAGAGGCTGACCACCTATCATCCATAATAGGAAAAAAGATCTTTCTAAAATTAGTATTAACAGCAAAAGAAAGGAATGGTATTTAACATAAGCCATAAAAGTAAAAAANAAGGAATGGTATTTAACATAAGCCATAAAAGTAAAAAAAGAATAGTGTAAAATAAAAAACATGAAACATGTTGTTACTATGTCTAAAAATAATAAAGCTAAGCAGGATAAGTATAGTGTGAGAAGCAAAATTAAAAGCAAAAAGGTACAAAAACAAAGAACTATTTCGTAACTAATTTTAAGAACAACAAAAGCCATAACACAACAAAAGAAACTAATCATTTAGACAGACATACCAATTTTTAGTTTGTTTCATGGATGAGCAGTCGATGATGAACTTAAAAATTGCTTCATCTATGTCATATGCACTTTCATCCATATTTAAAGGAACTTTTTCATGAGTCCCCATGGTATCCTCTAGGGCAAATGCTTCTTTGATTAAATCAAAATAATTGCAAAAATGTAAAATATCTGGCTTTTGGTGAATTTGTTCAATAATATTTAGTATCTCAATAGTTTTTCATTGTTTATTCTTCATAATAATGACCCAATCAAGTTTATCTCCTGCTCGACCAAGGTATCAAAAAGCAATAAACCTAACTTGCCTACTGTACTATAATAAAAGAATCAAACCTTCATTATCTTCTATTCATTTTGACTTCAGTAATATCACATGAGCTAAATGTTTGTGTTCGTCGATTAGGAATAGAATCAAATCACTCATAATTTAACATGTAGATATTACATTAAACATAACCCATATATTAAAACTAAACTACTTCTTTGAGTATGTCTTAATAGTTGATATCAATACCTGTGTGTATGTTTTCTCTAACACATACGCCACAATTATAAGCCTACTTTATTTCATACTAGAAACTCATGTAAAACTTATTACCATTCATATAAAAAATCTATCATGTCTTAAAATTAAAATTGGGTCCCAAGCAAGATTTAATAAGCCCTGGTCTGTGATTCTACTGTTTGTATTATGACCTAGAAGAAGTTTCAAAATGTAATTAGTTTTACTTTGAACATGACAATTATATGACATACTGATGAATTAAAGAGTTACTTCAGTGTACGTATAATTTGAACCATGTTGAAAATTCTTTTTTGATCTTGTTGCTTAGTTGAGAGCCATTCCCTTGTTAAGCAAATTTTACAAAAAAATATCCTTTTTGGGTTTAATATATTTTATTGACAGTCGTCAGATGGGAATTATGTTGGTTGCCTCTCAAAATAATTTAATTTAATATACGTATATGTTGACCTCACTTTTGGTTGAGGTCTAGAAATTTCTTTAGTAGCCTAGGTCTAGCCATAGGACTTTCCTATTGACTAGTCTTAGAAAATTA
>NEWO01000733.1:65783-89401 GCA_003013225.1 Phalaenopsis aphrodite
CAATGCGCTCAATTGGAATTTAAATCCTAAGTCTCGAAAAATTCGCGTCGTCAGTGGCGTCGAGGGCGGCGTCGGCGGGCTCTACTAATTTTGTCCAAATTTCAGAATTTTGTGATTTCGATCAATTCCAAGCCTAAACTACATCTGTTTAATCACTATAGACATAATTTTAAGTAACTAAATGATGTACTTAGCACATATAAACTTTCATAACACAAAAGATCACATTTATATATAAATTCCAAGGGGTACAATATATGTTACATAACACACCTAAGTTTGGTATTTTCTCAACCTCAAAACATTAATTCAGCGTCACAATCCAAGCAACAACACTCAAAATACTAAAAACAAAACATCTTATGCTTAGTCTCAACTATACAAAGATCTAAAAGCATAATTCTAAAGCAAAGCAAATACAAAGTTCACATTGAAATACATAGATAGACAGATATGTAGTAATATAAATCTACTAATCCTCAGACTCGGTACTCGATTCTCCTCTGAGATCACCCATTGATTGCATATGAACGAAGAGGTTGTAGAAGGGTCGGAATGGAAATTCTTAAGTTGAATCCTCCTCTATCAATTTCATCATCCTCATCAGTCCTATCAAACTGTCTTCTAAATGTCCAGAGTGCACAAAATGTTCTTTCATCCTCCAATCTAGATGATCGAAGAAATCAGAGATATTATTAATCGCATTCATGACATTTTGTACCTTCTTTTCCAATTTCTTGATTCGACGCAGGATCAACAGAGACTTGTCAAGAATTAAGGGCTGAACTGGCAGTGAATTCTGAGATGATTGATCTATTATAATGGCCATGTCATTTTCATCTTAAAAAACTGGGAATCTTTCAGTTGGATCCAAAGGCTTCCAAGGTAGTTGTACCTTTTCCCAATTCTTATAGGACACTTGGAACTGACTACAAAGTGAGAAAATTGTGTAGGGGTGTCCAAGCCCATAAGTTGATCCATGAATGATCAGGCCCAAAACTGACTTTGCAATTATAGATCCAATGTCGATCGACAGTCCCCTTTGGATGCAATAATTCAAAATGACACTTTCTTTAGAAACTTTACCGATCTTCATTGTCGGTAACAGTTTTGCAGAAATGAAAAAGGAATTGTACTTGGGCATAAAATTTCTGAAAATGACATGGAAGTAGATGTTACAAAAATTCAAGTTATTGAAAAATTACCACCATCGACTATGGTCAGTGGGGTAAGAAGTTTTCTAGGACATGCTGGTTTCTACAGGCGTTATATAAAAAATTTTTCAAAAATAACTAAGCCATTATGCCAACTTTTAGAAAAAGATATTAAATTTGAATTTATTAAAGAATGAATAAAAGCATTTGAATTATTGAAAGAAAAATTAATCACTGCACCTATAATAGTCTCACCTGATTGGGAAAAACCATTTGAAATAATGTGTGATGCTATTGATTATGTTATTGAAGCTATTTTAGGACATAGGCACAACAAAGTTTTTAAATTAGTATATTATGCTAGTAAAGCTCTAAATGATGCTCAAATCAATTACACTACTACTAAAAGAGAGTTATTAGCTATTGTTTATGTCTTTGATAAATTTAGACCTTACTTGATTGTAACCAAATGTATAGTGCATACAGATCATTCTACTATCAAATACTTGATGCAAAGAAAGGATGCTAAACCAAGATTGATTAGATGGATACTTCTTCTACAAGAGTTTGATTTTACTGTAGTTGATAGAAAGTGGAATGATAATCAGATAGTTGATCATTTGTCAAGACTATAAAAAGAAATATTAACTAATTTTGCAAATGCAATTTTAGAAAATTTTCCCAATGAACAATTATATAATATTGATGAAATAAATACACTGTGGTATGCTGATATAGTAAATTATATTCTAAGTGATATTCTACCCCCAGATATTAAGAATCAACAATTAAAAAAATTTATATATGATTCAAAGTTCTATTTTTGGGATGACCCATATTTATATAAACAATGTAAAAATCTAATTATTAGAAGGTGTGTGTCTTATGAAGAAACTCAACAAATAATTGAAAGATGTCATGATTATGAATTTAGAGGATATTTTAGAACAAATAGAACTGCATATAAAATTTTGCAAGCTGAATTTTATTGGCCTACTCTTTTTAGAGATGTTAATTAATATAAAACATGCAATCGATGTCAATGAGTTGGAAATATTTTTAGAAGAAATGAAATACCTCTAAATTACACATTGGAAGTTGAAATTTGTGATGTGTGGGGATTAGATTTTATAGGACCATTTATATTTTCATTTAGAAACATATATATTACTTGTCGTTGATTATATGTCCAAATGGATTGAAGTTGTTGTTGTATCTAAATGTGATGCTTAGAGTGTTTTTAAATTTTAAATAAAAACATTTTTACAGGATATGAAATGCTGTGAGTAATTATTATAGATGGAGGATCCTATTTTAGAAATAGGAGAATCGAGAAATTGATAAAGAAATATGATATTATGCATAGATTCTCTACTGTTTATCATGCTCTGACTAGTAGGCTAGCAGAAATATCGAATCATAAAATAAAAAGAATTTTAGAAAAAGTTGTAAATCCTTATAAATTGGATTGGTCTGCTAGATTAGATACTGCATTATTGGCATACATAACTACTTATAAGACTCATATAGGAATGTCCCCATGCAGACTTATTTTTGGAAAAACACGCCACTTACCAGTAGAATTGGAGCATAAAACATTTTGGGCTATTAAGGAATTTAATTTTAATTTAAAAGATAGTGGTGAGAAAAGATTATTGTAACTCAATGAACTTGAGAAGATCAGAAATGAAGCATATGATAATGCAAAAATCAATAAGGAGAAAATGAAAATATGACATGATTGGAAGATTATTAATAAGAAGTTTGAACCTGAACAAGAAATTCTATTATATAATACAAGATTGAGATTATTTCTAGAAAAACTGAAATCCAGATGGTTATGACCATTTAAAGTGATTAAATTCTATCATTATGGAACTATTGTTATTAAGGATCCTAAAACTGGAAAGATATTTAAAGTTAATGAGCATCGATTGAAATATTACTATGAAGGACACATACCATAATTTAAAGAAGTTTTAATGTTAAGCCAACCCAACTAAACAAATAGCATGTCGGGATGACAACGTTAAACCAAGCATTTTGTGGTAGACAACCCAATTATAAATCTATATATATATATTACTATTTTGTTAATAAGTGTGTTTATGTATTAGGAAATAATAGTATTTTTAAGCTCTACACAAATTTATATGTCATAAATTAAGACAAATTTTGATATTGGAGGAAAATTTGGAATCAAATTGAATAAAAAAATTTCAGATGCGAATTTGGCCTCTGACACCGAAGGTGCCGGCCTAAAGGACTATGACACCGATAGCGCCATCGGGAGCGCCGACGGCGTCTCGAACATTTTCCATGTCCTGAACGATTTTGGCAGAATTTGGGGGGATTTCACTCTATAATAGCCTTTGAGAGGTGCTTTTAAAGTTCTAAAAACTGACTTGGACGTCTAGAAACTTCTTAATTTTGAATTTCGTGGCTTCAAATTCCAAAAATACTTCAAGGTATGGAGTTTTAAATAGAAGAAAGTTTATCAGTTTTGATGCGTAGAGATTATATGATAAAGTCATCATGAAGAAGTGACTTATCAAGGAGAGAGGCTTTATCAATCATGGAGTGAGTAATCCAAGTTCACAAATCAAGAAAATCATTGTACAGAGGCGTTAGGAAGTTCTGTACTACACTACAGATTCAACTGTAGTACCCATAGTAAAGGAGTTTTATGCTAACTTAGAATTACCCAAGGAGTTGTCTTCATTCGAGTTAAGGCTATACCATTTACTCTGGCTCGGATTAATGATTTGTATATGATAGAAAATGTTTCAATTTTTCATTATACAAATTTTATCCCAACGAAAGATATGATGCAAGAAGTATATAATTTTCTGATGGATGAAAATGATAATTGGGAAATTAGAGATGAGAGATATGTTAGTGTCTCTTCTTTGCTGATTAGTAAAGTTACAAATTTTAACCCAACAAAACTACTCCCTACCATGAAGATTAGTAAAGTTACAAGAGAAAGTGTCATTTTAAACTATTGCATTCAAATGGAAAAACCCATTGATATAGGATCAATTATTTTCAAATCTGTTATGGTTATTATTAAGAATGGGCCAATATATGTACTTGGGCATCCTTCTACAATTTTTCTACTTTGCAGTCAATCTCAAATTCCATATGAAAGTCGGGAAAAATTTTACTACCTTGGGATCCCATGATTCCTATTGATGGAAATTATATAGGGAATGGAAATGAAGCATTAGATTGTATTTTGGACCATTCATCACAGCTTCAACACCATTGATGCCACCAAAAATTGGAAGTTCAATAACTTTGGAGAAGAGAATGAAGAAAATAGAAAGAGAACTACTGAGTATTACTAATGTAATAAGAAATCTTAACTATCTTTTTGATCACCTATATTGGAGAATGAAGGAGAACTTTGACCATGCTGGGACAATTTAAGCAGGATTAGTGCAGATGTTCAAGAAAAATGGACGGATCGAAGAAAATTTGATTGATTATTTCCCGTACCGTCCCTTCTACAAGTTGTATGTCCATTACCAGTGTATGGGAGTTATTAGAGGAGGATAAAGTACTGAAGATGAGGCAGATTAATTGAAGAAGTTGGACTCTCTACTATTTTAAAATACTTATGTTTTAATTTAATTGTGTGGATTTGATTTACTTTACTTTGCTTTAGAACTTTAATTATGTGTATAGTTTTGTGTCAATCTTCTAGTGTTGTGGCTTGATTTCGACGTTGAATTATAATTTAGTTTGCTTTGAGGATGTGAAAATGTGATTAGAAAAATGTATTTGTAAAAAGTGTATTTTCATATATAAAAGTTAATTTGGTGTTGTTTGTAAAAATGCTTGTTTGTGAATCTTTTTTAGATGAAAATTAAGGTTCAAAAAGACTAAATAAACTTTGGAGTAAATTGAGAAAAAATTAAAAATTGAAAAAAACAAAATATGAGTTTTTTGGCAACTGGCGCCGACGGCGCAGGCATGGGTGACATACTAAAAATCCCCAATTCATGAAGGTGACTGAGCCACCCCAAACACCCTTAAAATTCATAATTTGCACTGTAAAATGCCATTTTTACCCCTTGAGTCGCCTTCAGCCTCCGATTTTTACACCTAAAGCTTGCTATTGCTCGGATTTGAGGTGATTTTAAGACAAACAAAGTTTGGATTTCATCTTCTCTATATAAGAGCTACACTTTAAACTCAAAATTTTTTATTTCACCAAGGATTTATCTTACATTGCAGAGATCCAAAATTTTGAGATTTTTTTGGAAGATTTTGAGAAAATTCTTTGGTGAAGAACTCTTACTTAGTAGAATTAAGCTTAAAACGTTTCACATTTGTAATTTTTGGAATTTTTGGGAATTTATTTGAATTTTATCAATTTTTTGTAGATTTACCATGACACCTAGAATGAGCAAAGGAAAGAGAAAGGTAGATTTTGATTATCAAAAGTGTGTCAACTACAAAGCCAACATTTGCTTCAATAGTCTATGCAAAACTAAAAAAGTGATTCTGATTCAAGGATTTAAAATCTGGGAGAAGTCGAGAGATTAATCAATGCTTGGCAGTGGGAGAATTTTTGCTACTTAGCTGCCGAGGTAATTATTCGTGTAGTGATAGAGTTATACGCAAATTTTAAGGAGACTTCTGAAGACTGTGTTTATTCGAGGGAAAATGGTGGAGTTTGCTCCAAGGAAGATTAATAAATTTTATTAGTTGGAAGATGTGTATAGCTACCAGTATAAATCATTTTCTACTACGAATGAGGCCTTAAATGAGGTTGTTTCTTTTCTTTCTGGTGGAAGAGGAACCTGGAAGGTGAAGAATGGAGTTAAGGTAAAATTTTCTCTTTCTATGTTAAATGTAGTATCTAAGGCCTGACACTATTTTATTTATGGAAGAATGATACCAACAAATCATCATAGTGAGGCTACAAGGGATAGAGCTATCTTGAACTTCTATATCCAACAGATGAAAATGATAGATGTAAGCTTTATTATTTATAGGAATACTTAATTTATTGCTTTTGGAGAGACTTCTGGAGGTTTAGCTTACCCTGCCATGATCTTCACACTATGTGAACAGACAGGAGTTAATTATAAACCAGATGAAGAGAGAATTAAACCTCTAAAACCTATTGGGCCTGCCAATATAAAGACTTATGAATCTCATGTTGGATGGATATCTGGAAGTAGGACTAGGGATATTCTTCCTACTTCAGGTACTTATAGTACCCCAACTATCCAAGAACTTATGGAGCAAATGATGATCCAACAGGGAGATATTTTGAGAATGGACCTTAGAATGGAAAATATGTAGGGAAAAAATGCTCACTTTGATGATTTAATAAGACAAAAGTTTGAATATAATGCTGTTTATGATGATGCAATGGTCAGATTCATGAAGGGTGATTACTCAGTTCAGTTTCCTACTCACCCTGTTTTTACTCCATATCAGCAGCAGAATTTGGATGTGGAAGAAGAAGAAGAAGAAGACGATGATTGGTGATCCTTTAGTTAGATTTTTGTTTTGTTAATCTTTAATTGTACTTTATTGTTGAGACTGTTTGTTTGTGGATGGTGGTACTTTATTTTGTTGTATGTTGTGTTGTGAAATGTGGATTTGTGAGACTGTTATTAGTTTTTAGTACTTTATTGGATGTATTTGTACTTAACTCTTTCTCATAAATATTTATATGTATTATGTGATATTTAATATTTTAGGACTTGTAGATTTTCATATTAGCACCTACAATATTTCAAAGTTATGTTTCAAATCAGAACCTTCAACAGGTATGTCTTTTCTTTTGTATTAAATGTTTTCTTTAACCCTTAATTTTTCAGTTCTTCATTTAAAATCTTTTAAAAATTTAAGTTTGGGAGGAAGAAAAATTCCTTTTTAAAGAAAATAAACTTAGTTTTATTTGTCCTCAATTAGATATATTTTCAAAATAATTTTTAAGAAAAGTTTTTTTTAACATGACCTTTAGTATTAGAGGGTAACTTTAGATATTTGGTATGATAGAATAAGATTATGTTTTTCTATTTTAAGTAAAAGAATTTGCATTTTTGAAGTATTAAAAATCTTAGAGATTCATGTAAGAAGAAAAGATTAAAACTCTATGAAAAATTTTTAAAGCTAATATAAATTTATAAAGTGAAGGAATGTGAAAATTTTTTAACTTTAAAAAGAGGATAGTAAAGTTCAAAATCATTAAAGGCTATCCAGATATAGTAATCTTGCCATAAAAAAAGGCGAGAAAGAAAAGAAAAAAAGAAAAGAAAAAGGATTGAAAATTATCCTGAAAAGAAAAAGAAAAGAAAAGAAGAAAGATGTGAGGAGAAGCTTGAGGAGATGTCTAATTAAAAATTGGTTTCACTTGAATCAACTTAAAGAAGAAGTCTTGACTACATTTTCTAAACTTATATTTAAGTATTAACATATTTACTAGTAAAGTTTCATGAAGTTATTTTTCATATGAATATTGTAAGTGGCTTTAATATGAATAATTTGCAATTTTCCTTGAAAAGAATAGAGAATCAAAAATCTTAGACTTGACTGCTAAATATTCTTATACCTTTAGTGTTAACAAGAGTTATTTTGAATTTTCCTTAAGTGATGCTATTATATTTAATGAACTAAGATATGGAAATCTAGAAGTTAAAATCTTTACCATAAGTCATATTTTTATGTAGTCAAAGAGTTACTTGAGGACAAGTAACATTTAAGTTTGGGGGGATTTTGATGCACCTAAAATATATGCATTTTTAGACCTATATTTTATACCCATGTTTGGTGATATTGCTCTTTAAAGGAAGGTATTTTTCATATTTTCAAGCAGGTTGTTGATTTTTGGGACTTTAAGCAAAAATGAGGCAAAAATGATAGAATTTGGAGCAGAAATGGAGTTTTGGAAGAATTACTTAGTGTCGACGGTGCCAGATGGACGTTGGACGACACAGACCTATAGAAAAGATGCAGAATAAGAGTCAGCACTGACGGCACCGACGACGTCATTTGACAGAGACTTGGGAATTATTTAGCGGAACACTGGTGCCGACGGCGCCAGGATGGGCGTTGATGGTGCTTATGGCGGTGGAAGCCCTATTTCTAGAAGATTCGATAAATTTGGACGCTTTTTGAAGAGTTTTTGGATGCATTTATTGGAGAACTGACCTAGGCTCTATTTAAGGCCGAAATTTGATCAGAAACCCCCACTTCACACCATTTCAACTTCTTCCACTCAATTTAGTTTTTCTCTTCGCACACCTACATTCCACGCCATTCCACGCCATTCATTAGTTATTGTTTTTATAGTTTTGAGTTTTTTTGTGAGTTTAAGTGTGAATTATTCTCTAAGAAGTGTTAGAGAGGAAGAGAAGTGAGAGATTTCTTCTTCCCACATTTCCAAAGAGAGGCTACAAAGGATTTGCTTTTAGAAAGAGTTTCAGATAAGTGTTGTTTGTTTATTATTATTGTATGAACTTTATTTTATATATGAAATTTGTGTTTTGTTGTATCTTTCTCATGAATTCTGAGTAGTTTCCTTTATCTTTCTCTCTGCTCTGAGATATGGTGAAATGAAGAGATAATGTGGATATGTCAATGTTAAAATTTAAAATAAATTATGATGGTTTTTCAAATCCGCTTTTAATTTACTTTTCGATCTGACCAATTGAATTGCTAAAATATTTTGTGAAACATATGATCCGGGAAATAGGGTATGAGTTCTACAACAGAGTGAGAATCACATTTAAGTCCATGAATGAGTATTTTGTTGATGGAATTAAGTGCAAATAAATAAGAAAATATACTTTGTTGGGAGTAGAATTGGAGATTTCAAGGGTGAAAAACGAAAAATCTCCAATTCAATCTTAGTGTTTAAAAACTAATGCAAGAGTTAGCCTTCAGGGGAAGGGAAGTGGAAACTCTAGAGTGGGAGTCAGTATCCTCCTAGCTTAGCCACGGATTTAGGAACTAAACCTAAGATTAGCCAATGATTTTCTATAACATTGAATTAGGGTAGAGAATTAAAATTGCTCCTATTTGGCACAATACATATTTAAACCATTTATTTAATCTCATTTCACCAAAAACTCATTGTAGTGGGAAAGATGTTTTTTCATATTAGAAATCTTCATCACATTAACATAGTTTAGTAGTTATTAATTTAAAACCTGCTTTTAAATATTACTAGTAGTAAATAATTTAACTTTGATAGTATCTTAAACATTCAAAATTAGTGATAGTAATTTCGTTTGATTTCTGTAAATTTCCTAGTTAATTTATCATTTCAAATTTAAATCTTCCCCGTGGGATCGATATTTGGGACTTAAACAGAAAGTCTTATATTACTTGATAACGATACGTATACTTGCGTAGAATCTCAATCTTAAGAGATTAACATTATTATTACTAAAATACCACATCAAGATTTTGGCACCATTGTAAAGCAAAGTCAACTTTATAAATTTTACACAACTATATTCAACAGGGATCAGTAAACATGCAAATTCTTTAGCGAGCTTGGCTAAGGCATCGACATAGGCATTGTCTCTTTTATGGATTCTAAATAGTGTCACATTGGGGATTTGTTCCAATAACTTCATAGTATAATGGTGACACTGCTCTAATTTTGGTTTCAAAATCTTGTACTGTCCAACCATTGGCTGGATGATGAGTTGCGAGTTGTCGTAGATGTCGATATCAGTTATTTCCATTAGTATTGTGAGTTATAACTCCGTTATTAGAGCCTCATATTTGGCTTCATTATTCATACACGACTTCTTTAGGTGATAAGAATACCTTAACATCCCTTGATCTGGAGTAATTAAGACCACACCAATTTCTGCCTTACCAGGTATCATCGTTCGTGAATCCTTGTCTTTTTGCGCTGGCAAAGCTCCATCAAAGTACCTGTCCTAATGTTTAGCACTAGAATGTCCCACATTCATTACTTGTTCATTGGGTAGGTGACTAAAAGAAAATATGTTGAGATTTGCATACATATTTTACACTGATTTTGATGATATTGCACTTTAAAGAAAGGTATTTTTTATTTTTGTTGCAGGTATGTTGAATTATGGTCATTTGAGCAAAAAAGATGCAAAAAAGACCAAAATATAAAGATTTGATCTTGGGTGCCGACGGCGGGCTTGACGCCGCCGACGGCAGGTTTTTCCTGAGAGTCCAGAATTAAATATTCTAGAAGGCCGTCGACGACGCCATCGAGGCCGCTGATGGTGAGCACGTCAGTTCTCTCAACAGATGCATTGAATGTGGATGATTTTTGAAGGGACTCTTAAGCAACTCTTGAAAACTCTTCTACAACTTTAAAAGAAACATTGGGAGGCCAAAAAAGTGGTGTCCACGGGGTGTCCGCAGAGTCTTTGTTGTTTGTGGTGCCCATCAGAGTGTAGAGAGTGGTTAGTATTGTGAGGAATTCTTTAAGAGAATGTAAGAGTGGAAGGAAAGTGAGAGATTTCTTCCTCCTTGCCGCTTTGAAGGAGAATTTTGTGTGTTGTAAATAAAGGAAGAGATTTAGAGGAACTTTGAGGAGTTTGCTTGGGGAGGAATTAGAGATAAGTTGTATTTACTTATTGAAGTTTGTATGACTTTGCTTTTATATATAAATTCTAAGTTTTGTCGTATCTTCTCAATGAGTTTTGAGTAGTATTCTCTGTCTTTCTCCTTGTCTTGAGATTTTGTGAAATGGTGATTTGAATTTTTTGTGCCATGAGAATGTTAAGGAAGTTGTGATGATCTTTTCACTTAAATCTTAATTTGCTTTCAAACTGGTCAATTGATTTGTTCAAATATGTTGAGTTTTACAACTAAAGTGAAGATTACATCAAAGATTTAAGGAGGTCAAAGTCCTTAAAAGTTGGGTGCAAATAAATAGAGAAATAAAAATTATCGGGTGTAGAATTGGAAATTTTAGAGTGACAGGCTAAAATCCTCAATTTGATCCTATCATTTGGGTGTTGAAGTGTAGATGTTAGCCCTCAGGTGAGGGGAACGCGGGAGCTCTGAAGTGAGAGTCGATATCTTCCCAGCCTAGCCGCAGATTTAGTAACCAAGCATAGGATTAGTCAATGTTGTTTATGCCTAGTCCAAAGAGTAAAGAATAAGTATGCTCTTATTTGTCACAATACAATTTGAACTGATTCAATTTACCCATTCACTTATATTTCTTGACAAGGAGAAGGATGCTTTCTTATATATTGAACTTCACATTAGAAACTTTATTAGTAAAATTAGTTAATTAAGAGTTTATTAAAATTATATTTTTATTTCAATTGCCTATTAGTGACAAATATGCAATTTGAACTATACTGTTGTGATTAAGTATTGATTTTTTAAATCTTGGTTTGTAGCCTCTAATATTACTCCCTGTGGGATCAATATCCATGACTCCATTAGAGCCCTGTATTACTTGAGCATACGTATACTTGCGTTGATAAGTGTGACTTTACAATTATTGAATATTTTATATACATCTTTATCAAATTTATAACAGTTGTCAAGTTTTTGGCGTCGTTGCCGGGGATTTAAATCTTCTAGCAGCATTATCAAATTCTTGTATTTTTAAGCATATATAAAGTCGTTGTTAGCAGGTCGTCGTTGAGGGGAGACTATGCTGACAATGGATGCACTATGAAAAACTATGCTAAGATATGTCCTTTGACGATGCAAAGACGCTTGAAGGTTTTATCAAATTGCAATAAAATTATCAACCATCTTGCTAATCTTCCAGAAAGTGTTAATCATGTCATCAAATATTACAATAGATTAAACCTCGAGATAAGGTTGACCTTATGTGAGAGCATGTAATATCTAAGCTTTTGGACGATGAAGATTAAAGTTAGACAATGCTTCTCAATGGGAGGGTACTTTACCTCCAACGATATCAGACGATGACTTAAGTAGTAAAGGGCATTTTGCTTACCTTCATGATTGACCTGAGCTAATAAGGCTCCTAGGGATTCATCTAAAGCCACAATATAAAATATCAAAGGACTACTTATGATTGGTTTTGCTAATACAGGAGGTGTCATTAAGTATTGCTTAAAACTTTCAAAGGCCTGTTGACATTTCTTATCCCAAGTGAACTAGACATCCTTTTTAGTCAACACAGAAAGTGGTTGACATTATCCTGAAATATTAGATAAGGTTTCTTAAATATATTAATTTCTCTCGAAAGGATCATAGTTGTTTTAAGGTTTTTAGGGGCAGTGATGCGGGCGGATTTAGTGTGCTATTTTTACAAATATTTTTCAATATTATAAAATATACACAACATTAATAATAATAAATATGCAATATAAACCCTAACAAAGATGAATTTAATGAAAATAATTTTATCTTTTAAAACCTTTAAACTGTCAAATCCCCTAATAATAACACAAGTATATGTATCGCTCAAGTAATAAAGGACTATAATGGAGTCCTAGATATCAATCTCACAGGAAAGTTGGAAATGCTTATAGATAAATTCTTATATTTATAATGCAAATCACAATTTAAACGACAAAACTGAAGTACTAAATTTGAATCTAAAGTATTAGAGTGAATGTTAAATAAAATGCAATTAAAAGAACTAAGTTAATTAAATAAATTGTTAAACTTTCAAAACTAAACTTACAAAAAGTAAACAAGTTTTTGTAATGGAGAGTTCAAATTTAAGAAAGCATTCTTCCCCATTATGATGAATATATTGATTGTGAAGAAATTAAAATCATTTGAATATATATACATATATATATATATATATATAATTTTGTTCCAAATAGGAGCAATCCTTTTCTTTACCCTCTTCCCTCTTCCAAGTGCATAAATAACTTTGACTAATCCAGAGTTTGGTCCTTAATTCCATAGTTAGGCTGAGAGGATACCAGTTGCCACTCTAGAGCTCTCACTACTCCCTCGCTTGAGGGCTAACAATCTTGTATTAGTTTCCAATCAACTGGACCAAATTGGGGATTTTAATCTGTCACATTAAAATCTCTAATTCTATATCCAACAAAGTATATTTCCCTATTTGTTTACGCTCAACTTGATGGATGACATCCTCTTCCATGAAATCAAATGAAATTCTCACTATGCTGTAGAAATCATAGCTTTTTCAGGAACATTTGTTTCTTAACACATTTTAATGTTTCAATTGGCTATATAGATAAGTAAATAAAGATTGAACTTCAAATCATCACAAATTTTTGACATTTAAAACCGTATAAAACACAATTAATTATTCACAAAATTATATCTCAAAGTAGGGAGAAGGATAAAGAAGACTACTCAGAATTTATGAGAATGATACAACAAAACACAGATTTTATATATAAAAATAAGTTTAAAAAATAAAGAAATAAAAGAACACAACTTATCTCATAGTTCTTCCTAAGCAAATCCCTAGAAGTTCTTTTCAAGCACTTTCCCTCTTTGCAAGCACTATCAATTCTCTCTTGGAAGTGTAATGAAGAAGAATTATTTCACCTTCCCTCTCCTCTTACAATCCTTGAAGAAATCTCCAAGCCCTTAACTTTCTTTCTCTCTCTTACCTTCTTCCTCTCTTTGGCCCCCCTTTTTCTCTCCCCTTACATGCCCTGGACTTCTCTCTCTTTTATTAGAGGTTGTCTCCCTCCAAATTGAATTCAAAATTGTCTCCAAAATTAAATCCAAAAGTCAACTCTTTTGAATTCAAAAGACATTTCTATTGATCCAAGAGACATATCCTTTCATAAAAGAACCTTCCAAAGTGTCTAGACACATTGAATCACTACATCAGGTTTTTAAAAACAAGTTTTCGTTTTGAAATTTGCCCAAAATTTGTCATGAACTGCCTTAATCAGCAAAAAGTCATCTCTGGCGCTTCAGGCGCCAACTCTCTGTAAAATGGCACTTCAGGCGCCAGTTCTTGATGCTTTAGGTGCCAACTCTCTGTAAAATGGTGCTTCAGACGCCTGTTCTGGCGTTTTAGACGCCAAAATCTCAAAACTTATTGTTTTGGCTCCAAATTTCATTATTTTTGTTACTTTTGCTCCAATGCCTAAAATTGATATACCTGCAACAAAAACATTAAAATACGCTTCTTTAAAATGCAATATAATAAAAAATGAGCATAAAATGTGTACTTAAAACAACACATTATTTTGGTGTTTCAGACAGCTTTTTTAAGATAGATTTAATCATCTCTGGATCGATTTCATTTCCATAGTGGCAAACAACAAATCCTAGAAATTTCCCATAAGTGACACCAAAGGTGCACTTTAAGGGATTCATTTTAAGATTAAATTATCACAACTGTTCAAAAATAATCCTCAAATCATACATGTGCTTCAGTTTGTTTACTCTTGATAACTAAATCATTCATATAACATTCGACTTGATTGTGAATGTCATAAAAAATGCTCACATGGCTTGATGGTATGTTGCTCCTGCATTCTTTAATCCAAACGATATCACATTGTAGCAGTATATTCCAATTGACATTCTGAAATTTGTAAGCATTGCATCTTCTGGTGTCATCTTGATTTGATTGTAACTAGATGATCCATCCATAAATGAGAATATTACATGCGACGACCCAATGTCCACCATTAATCTCAAGATTAGTAATGGGAACTCATCCTTAGGGCATGCTTTGTTTAAATCTCTGAAGTCAACAGAGATTTATAACTGACCATTCTTCTTTCTGACTAGCATTATGTTGGCTAACTGATACACCTAAAATATATAGTATTTTTAGACACATTTTTATATCTATTTTTGAGATATTGCGCTTTAATGGAAGGTATTTGTGTGTTTTTCTTTCAGGTATAAGTGAAAAGGTGAAAATGCTAAAGGAGTGAAAAAAGATCAAATTTAGAGCAAAAATGTGAAAATTGTGCCAAAATGTTTTTGCGCCTAAGCACCAGATCCAGCGGTTAAGTGCCGGTGAAACATAGAGGCCGCACCTAAGTGCTAGAGGCCCCACGCTTAAGCGTCAGAGGCAGTTATGTGACAGTTTACTTCATTTTACCAAATTTGAAAAGACATTTGAGACACCTATTGGCTAAAGATAGTGTTTTTGACCACTAGAAACAAAAATATGGTTAGAAGACTTGTGAAAGGAGCCATCCTTTGGAGAATTCATTGAATTGTGACACATTTTGAAGAGTTACGAAGTCACATCTTGGAGATTTATAAAAGAAGGAAGTTGAGACTTTTAGAAGTGTGTTTAAAGTAAAAGTGTTTGAAAGTGTGAGGAACGTTTGGAAATATTTTTAGGCAATAAAAATTTATTTTATCCTTTTTATTTTTAGTTTTATTTTGAAAGTTATGAGTGTTGTAAAAGAGAAGAGATTCAAAGGAACTTCAAGAATTTTGTGGAGGATTTGAGATAAGTTTTTATCTTTTATTTTTAAACTACTTTAGTTTTAAACGAGACTTCTTATTTGTTTGACAATGATTTCTTCTTTTAAACTAAAGTATGGTTTTGTTTTCTCCATGATTTCTGAGTAGCTTTCTTTATCTTTCTCCTTAAAATGATAAGTAATTAAAGTTTTGGATTGAAGTTGTGGAGAGTATTAATATTTAATGTTAGAAGCAGTTGTGATGATAATCACTTCGTTTACTTCTTGATTTGGCTTATCCAGATGTTAAAATTTGTTGTGAGAACATGTAAGAACCAGGATGGTATTGTCTTAGTCAACAATTGGAAAGAATCCATGAGGTTGTATAAATGAGAATATAATTCATATGAATGAGTGCAAATAAATAGGGAAATAATCTTTGAAGGGTGTAGAGTTAGAGGACTTTAAAGTGACAGATTAAAGCCCCCAACTTGGTTTATTATTTTAGGTTCTGATACGAGATGTTAGCCCCCAGGTGGAGGGAATCGAGAGAACTCTAGAGTGAGAGCTACCTAGCCGATCTTCAGAACTAATCAAACTTTAAATTAGCCAATGTTATTTATAGCATTTTTAATAAGGGTAAAGAATATTATTGCTCCTATTTGACACAACACAATTTGCCCACAACAGAAATCCTATACTTATTACTGGTTCATGAAAAGGAGAAAGACCTTTTCATATTCAGTGTTTTTCTTTATATAAACTCAAATTATCTTTAAAAGTTATTACTGTTTTGTCAAAATATCAGAAATACCAAAAAGATTTAAATTTTACTTACTGTGAAAATATCTATAAGTTTAAATAATGTCTATCTAAATAGAAAGTTTGTTGATCAATAATTCATATTACTATTTTTTCCTGTGGGTTCGATAATCAGGTCTTAATAAAAAAGTTCTATATTATTTGATAACAATATGTATATTGCGTAGCATCCCAATATATATATATAAAATTAATTAAAAAGTTAAATTCTTATTTTTTCAAGGATCAAGTTTTTTGTTATGTTGCAAAGGAAATATAAGTGAAAAATATTATCAAAGACATTGTTATATTATTGCATATAAACAGTCGGGATCACTAACCATGTCGGATATTGCTCTTCTCTTACAAAGTTAGTGTATATCAATTTCTTAACCTCGGTAGTGACTTATTGCTCGATTTTTAAGTGCATCATTTTAGGAGCTTGTTTTTCCGAGGTCGTATTCTGATCCATTAGGTTTCAATGTGTTTAGGTTGATTGATTTGATTAAGATTGTTTATATTTAAGTGTCGAGTGTTTGTAAAAGTTGGGAGAAGTTTGGAAGATGATGAAATCTCAAAATGAATGTTGAATCGAGCAACTTAATGTTCGGAACCTTTGGTTTACAGTGCTTTTCTCTAAAAAAAATCAGAAATTAAAAACTGAGCACTGGCGCCTAGGCGCCGAATCGGCTGAACTGCCAATTTATCATGAAATGGACCAATTCATGCCAATTTTACCACTCTAATCATCTTTTTCCTCCCAACTCATCGAAAGAGCACCCTAAGGCTTCTCATAGATCTCAATTTTGAATTTTTTGGACTCAAAAACTCTGGATTTCTTCTTCTTTTGGTAAGATCTACACTTTGCCATAAAATTTTTCTTATTTCCCCTAGAGTTCTTCCACATTATGAAAGTGCCGAAAATTAAATTTTTTTGGGCAATTAGCGGAAAATTCATGGCAAAGTGCTTCTTAGTTTGGAAAAAGTGTGTAAGAGCTTATAGAATACTTATTTGGATTTTTATTCAATTTTTTTTATATTTTATATGACGCCTAAAACCAAAAGGGGGAAAGGAAAGAAAGTTTTTTATCACAAGAGATTTGTAAGTCTTAAAGCTTAGGATCGATACAATGATCTGCTTATGTTGAAGAAGTTGATAGGGGAATGAAGAGAGGAATGAAGTTTGATCATATTGAGAGGGGCTTTAGAGAATTAGATAGTGGCGTGACATTGGGAAAGTTTCTGCTACTTTAATGTCGTAGCAGTTATTTCCATTGTGCGTGAGTTTTATGCTAACCTTCCTGAGATTTCTTATGAATATGTGATAGTTAGGGAGAAACGAGTCTACTTCATTCAGGAACATACCAGCATTTTATACTCTTTGGGGGATGTTTCTGACTGCTACTATTATGATTTCAATCCTACTAAGTCAGAGTTTGGTGAGATTATAACATTTTTGACTGATGAAGGGGGAACATTGAAGATAAAAAATGAACATAAGGTAAATTTCTCTTCTTCTCAGTTGAATGTGAAATCAAATTTATGACATTACTTTATTTCAGCCAGACTTCTTCCATTGAATCATTTGAGTGAAGTGAATAAGGATAGAGCAACTTTAAATTATTGCATTGAGAGGATGAACCCATATATATTGGCTCTCTTATTAATAAGACTATTATTAGTTCATCAGAAAGAGCTACTATAGGAGTCATATGATACCCTTCTCTCATTTTTACTTTATGCCAGTAGTTTAGAGAGATAGGAAGAATTATTGCAGCCATTAAAGCCTATTGGTAAGGCTAATGTGGAATTATATGGATTACAAGCAATTTGTAGATCTTGGGCTAGAGCTTCAGATATTTCATCTAATTCTAAGGCCTCTAACTCTCGTGCTTCTACTCATCCTTATACTATTTTGAATATCGTGCTTGATTGTGTACAGGAGTTACAAGATGATATATCAATTGTACATAGTAAATTACTGGGCATTGATGATAATTTGGAACACTTTGACTCTTATCTCAAATGGAAGAATGATTAAAAGAAAGGTTTCAATACCTCTTTGTGAAATTTCTTAAAGGAGATAAGACTGTAGAGTTTCCTTCTTATCCTACATATATGAGGTTTGAACAATGCATTCCTATGGATCAAGAAGATGATGATGAAGAGGATGATGAGTAGTAGCTTGATTATTAGTCTGGGTGTACTTACTTTTTCTAGCTATTGATGACTTTATTATCTTACTTTGTTGTATTTCGTTGTACTGGACCTAGTGTTGTTTGGTATTATAGCTTTTTGGATTTTGTACTTCTTATTTTTTGTTGTACGACTGTTTACTTTATGTTTTAGTTCATATATATGTCAATTTGTTTGGATAAAGTAATCATTTACTTAGCAAATGTTTATGATTATAACATGTTTAATTGAGAATTACTTTTTTGCTACACACACGTCTTTACTGTTCATACAAGTATACTTGTTCATGCTTAGAAGTTTTCATAGAAAATAATAAATAATTTTTTTCTTCCTACCTATATTTCTGCATTTAATGTTTTAAACTAGTTAAAAAAAATCTAATTTTGGGGGAGGAAATAAAACTTTTTAAAAAAAAACTAAACCTTATTTTTCTCAATAAACTACATTTTAAAATTATTTTAAAATAACTTATGGTATGTGGTGATATCTTTAGGAAACTATGTAATGATTCTATAAATGTTTAAATAGACTTAAGTTAAATTTTTTTTATGATAAGAGGTAGTTTTAGAGTTATGATATTTAGTATAAAAGAATACATATATGCTTTTACTATTCATAATAGAAAAAATTGTATTTTTGAAACACTAGAAATCTTAGATTTACACTTTAAAAAGAATTGATATTCTATGAAAAATCATTTTTATATAAATACACAATATTGAGTAAATGAATGTGATGAGTTTTTAACTTTAGAAGGAGAATAGTGAAGTTCAAAATCATCAAAGACTATCCAGAGATACTAATCCTCACATAAAAGTGTAAGGATTAAAAAGTCTTTAAAGAAAAAAAAATAGAAAACAAAAGTAAAAAAGAAAATATGCAGAGAGAAGCTTGAGGAGATGTCTAATTAAAAATTGATTTCACTTGAATCATCTTAAAGGAAGAAACCTAATTACAATTCTGAGCTTATTGTCAATTCTAAATGTATTAGTCAAATCTTACTAATATAGTTCTCATATGATTTTATCTTTTAATTCTTCTAGGATTCTTAAGTCTGATAAATTACAATTATTTTTTAAATGAATTGAAAATCAAATTTCTAACTTAACTATTTGATATTCTTATACCCAATTTCTAGCTGGAGTTATTGAAATTTTTCTAAAAGTTACACAATCACATTTATGAGACAAAACTACAGGAATCTTTGAAGAACCCCACTGCCATAAGTTAAAGTATCTATTTTGTAAAATAGGAGAGTTACTTGAAGACAAGTAATAATGAAGTTTGGGGGAATTGACATGCTTAATGTGTTATTTTTTTATACATTTTATGCTCATTTTTAATGATATTGCGCTTTAACGGAAGACATTTTGCATGTTTTTGGTTTTAGGTACAAGAGATAGAGTTTTGGAGAAAAATGAACAAAAATAGAGCAAAATGGGGTCAAATGGAGCAAAGGGGCAAAAAAGGAACTAGCGCTTAGGCGTCACTTTCTGCCGCCTAGGCGCCAGACATTGTACACAGAAACAGAGAGCTCGGGGTCATGGTGCCAAGATCCGGCACCTAGGCGCTAGGAAGTTATTTCAGGCTTCTAGAAGATTGGCGCCTGGGCACCATAATCAATTTTATTTGTAAATTCAATGTATTTGGATGAATTTTGAATGGGCATCTGAGGTTACTCTTGGGGGATTTCAAAGTTTATAAAAAGAAGAGTCTCTTGGTGCCTAAAAGGAAGAGAAGGAAGAAGGAAGGGGAAAGAGAAGTGTACAGAGGTTACTATTTCTAACACTTTAGAGTGCAAGAGAAGAGGAAAAGTGAAAGATTTATTTCGTTTTTCTGCATTTTTTAGTGATAATTGAGAGTAATTGTAAGAAGAATTCTTCAAAGGAACTTTAAAATATTTGTTTGGAGAGGAGTTTAAGATAAGTGTTTTGTATTTTTGTTTGAGTTTTGTTAAACTTTATTCTGTAAACCTGCTTATATATATATATATATATATATATATATATATATATATATATATATATATNATATATATATATATATATATATATATATATATATATATATATATATATATATATATATATATATATATATATATATATATATATATATATCATGTGTTTTCATTGTGTCCCCATGAAATCTGAGTAGTTTTTTTTTTATCTTTCTGTTTGTGATGAGAAATAAGCATGTGCGGGACTAGACTTGTTTATTTTATAATTGTGATGTTTCATTACTTTGCATTTAATTTACTTATTCAGCCTGGCTAATTGATTAGTTAAAACTTGTTGTGAATCATAATGACTTGAGAGGGCTATGAATTCCTCAACTAGTAAGAATCACATTGCGCTAGTGGGTGAAAGAAAAGTAGTCCATAGGGCAGTGCAAATAAACAGAGAGATAAGTTTTGAAGAGTGTAAATTGGTGATTTTAGGCTGACGAGATAGAATCATAACCAATTTAATCTAGTGTTTGGAACCTAAAACTTGGTTAGCCAAATTGAGGGCTTATGTGGGTATTCTAGAGTGACAGGCTAGAATTTACTCAGTATAACTAAGGATTAAAGAACTTAACTCTAGGTTAGCGAATGTTCTTTATGCACTCGAAATAGGGTAAAGAATATGTTTGCTCCTATTTGTCACAAAACTATATTTAAATTTATAAACATTTGATTCTTACATTGATTATAATCTCATTACAAGGAGAAGGATTCTTCCATACAATTTGAAGTTTTCTACATAAACTAGTTTAGAAGCATTTAGCATTTCCTTTAAGTTTAGAAATAGAATTTGTAGGTATTAGTACTTCTTTATATAATTTCAACATTAATTCCTAGATAATTTACCTACAGTTTATGTAGAGTTTTAATAAATCGATAGAAAGAGTTTTGCTTTTCTCATGAGATCGATACTTGGTGATTAAAAAAAATTCCTATATTACTTGAAATGATATGTGCACTTGCATAGTATCCCTAGTGTGTAAAGTTGAATTGTGGAGAAAAAACGAGAATTATTTGTTAATTGAAATTGAAGTAATTACAAACTAAGCACGCAAAAATTTTTTGTAAGGATCTATTTTTCACTTAAAAACCTATGGATTCTATACCGGTTGTTTTCTTTTATCTGAGTGTGTGCTGAATCTTCGAGAAATGCTCAGACAATAATCCATTACTCTACTGCCGCAACTTCTCTAGCCTACATAAACTATATTTTAAGTAGGTATAGTAAATGAATCATAGGACTGAATTTGTTTTTGAACAAGAAAGTAGTCTTATAGTTTTAGTTTTAGCATTTGTGCGTGATCACGACTCTGCGAGTCCTTTCTTCCGTGATGAACTGTTGGCACTAGTCCTACATTTTGTCTCTGTGGATTGAGAGGAAAGGGGGAAGAGGGTTGTATCATGAGAGATGCAAGGAGGTCAACTGCTTCAAATATACAACATGGATTATGACAATGCAAGGGAGGTCCTCATGTTGATCCGAATGAATTAGTCTTTCCACAAGGGTCCATCTTTGCCAGCTAGGTAAGAAGATATCAAGTTACAAATTCAGTCTCTGCTTTGGTAGGACATTTATTTCTAGTACATCTATTACTATTCAATTCATAAATGAAAATAAAGTAGTTAATGACGAGCATTTTCCTTTTTTATTCTGTATTCCTAAGAAAATGGCGTGGAAACACATAGGAGCACTGGAACTAAAATGGAAAAGAAAAGTAGCTCCGGTTCTTTCGGAAATCGTAGTTAGATCCTTGGCGCAAGAAGGAGCGATTCATATCATCTTAACTTGGTTATGCTTCCACTATTTTTTTCTTTCTTTTATAATATCGAGTCGGTTCTTCTCCTACCAGTCTCGAATAGCGAATGAGGGATATGCTTCATCAACACTTGGAAATCAACTCAAATCTTGACCCTAAACCAAGCGAACAACGTTACATGAAGATCACTTAGTATTAAGATTGATATCCTCAATAAATAATTATATTAATTAATCAAAAATGCATTTAATAATTAGGATCTCATTGAAAATAAAAATAAAAAAAAAAAAGTGTAACGTGGCAACAAATACGATGACATGATCAAATCAGAATGTCTTAAACATGTATAAGCAAGCAATCCTGATATTGTTGATGCTAATCATATAAAAAAATACTTATCCCTAATGGTACGTTCTAGAAATAAAAAAGAAAAAAATACCTCTCTTGATGAGGGCGGTGGCTTTAATAACCTAAATATGGTTGCTCCAGGTCTGTGAACTCATTTAATATAAGCAAAATTTGGGCCGGGGATCAATCATAGCTTCAAAGGTCAACTCTTAACAATAATTAATAATATTTCCCAGAATATATTGAAAAATCATGCATGCCCATGTGAGAACCCGTGGATGTGGATCCACCCAGGGATGTCTGTCGCTGCCATGCATTATTTTACATGCATGCACGTCTTTCTCATGCATGCAGACATGCACATCATGCACATCATGCACATCATGCACATCCTAATCATTCAAATAGAATTGCACCAAGCACGCCATGCATGTTACGTGGCCAATCACAACCACCCTTGACAAAATTTACAGACCATCGTCTCCTTGTTACTTCGTCAAACAAAAGAATTATTAAAAGGGCATAGCTAATAACTTTTTCTTGATGACCAATATTTACTTAATCATATCATTTTAATATTTAAATATGTCATTACATTCATAATACAGTATAAATATAAAATAATGCATAAGCGAAATTGTGAAATTATTTGCACAAGGGTCCACTCCAGAGCTAGTTTCCTGATTGCTCTATGGATTTGGTAAATTGTAGGCCTTCTGTTGGTTATTTCAACTGTGAGATCTAATTCCACAAACAGTATTACGAGTGGAAGCTTCTGTTCCAGAATTTTGTTAACCTGGTCAATCAAGTCGGAATTTGTAGCCTCTGTAGCTTATTTTCTGCATATTAAAGTTATTTTATAACAGCAGCTTTTTGAGTTTTAGATTATTTATTTTAATGAAACTTGAGGACAAGTCTCTCATACTTTAATGGTCATGCAGTGGCTTTATTTCATGTAAATGTAAACGTTGACAGAGGAGCGAAGGAGATTAATAGAATTGGAAAACTTAAAATTAAAAAAAAA
>NEWO01000733.1:89866-116403 GCA_003013225.1 Phalaenopsis aphrodite
TTTTTTTTCCAGCAGCTGCTAACCTAAACTGTACGTATACGCTATAAAAAACAATGGGAGGAATGGTGTTGTTAAGGGAGGAATTAGGAAGACCTGTAGGTGAAAATTTGTCCAAATTTAAAAATATTTTAATGAGTTGAAAAATTAATAAATAATTATCTGTATTTTAAGAAATTATACACCCTTGCTTCCCAAGTCCCAATTAAATCACTTTGTCCGGCAAAAATGGAGGCAGGTTTCACCCTCGAGAAATAATGATTTGTGATTGGCTACCCATCGTTAATGATATGTGTACTACTTTTTTGTCTAGACCTGTCGTTCATGATATGTGTATTATTTTTCTGTTCGGACTCCAGACGTAACTCTAAGTGCGGACTCTAATAGTATGTCATGTGTGTTACATCGTGAAGTTTACTTCGGGATTATCGAAGTGGATCCATGGAGATTATTTCAGAGTTATAGAAGAGAAACTCATACTCCACTTCAATAACCCTGAAATAACATCGCGGAGCGTTATTGCGGAGTCTGCGGTTCAACTTTAATATTTTTTTAAGCAGGTCCGATGTAGCACACATGACGATATATTACTGAGAGTCCGCATGTAGAGCTACGTCCGAAGCCTGAACAGATAAATTTTCCCATTTTTAGGGCTTCCTCTCAACATATTATTATAGCAGTAGATCATGCAATTTTCATTGCATATTATAGCAGTTATCCCCATCATTGCTAAAGGTCAGAAATTTTCATCCAAGTTGAAATTGATATCAAGGTTTTATGAATTTTTTTTATTAAAATATTTTAATATAAAAATGATATAATATAAGCTGATGAAAATATTTTCAATTCATAAAGTCGATTTTTTATATTCTAAAAGTATTGAATGATTACATAGTTATTGGAGCTATTAAATATTTCTTTCTAAATGTAGATAATTAATGCATCATTAGATCACTAATTCAATTTCAGAATCAATTTATCTTAAGCAAAGATCAAGCTAGTCTACTTTTTTATTTAACAAAATCAGCTGGATCCCGAGGAAGGGCATAAAATTAAGAACTTTCGTTAGTTCGATTGAGCTAAATCTATTAAAAGTAAATAAAATTAAATAGAGATAAATTAATCTTAACATGAAACAAAAAAAAATATTTTTTATGAAACTAATTATTACATTTTTAAGAAATATTTTTAGAAGAAAAAATGATAAGAAAAAAATTAATTATATTATATATTGATAAGAAAGTATTGTATTATCAATTTAGACTATGTTTATCTTAAAGAAATCATTTCTTAAATTATTTGTTTTAAAAAGAAAATCATTAATGGGCTACGGGCGAACATATTTGGCATCATAAAAAAAAGGTGGAGTACGAGCTGCTAGAAGAATTCTCAGTCTCTCTTGAGTTATTGGGGGTTCCAAAAAACCTCTTTTTTATGGTGTTTAATCTTTTTAGTGTGGCAATTGAGGGGTATAGCCATTGTTGATACCTCAAATAGATTGAAAAATCTTATTGAAAATCACAATCTTTCTTTTGTTATGGTTTTAGAACCTTTGGTTGTTGTTGCTAAAAACAATAAATATTTAAAAATATCGAGACATTTTAATGCTATTCATATCCTTAATAATAAGATTTTGATTATTTGGAATGACTCATGTTGAAGTTCTAAAGTTAGACATCCAATGTTTATTGGTTTGAATTAAAACTGATCAAACTTTTTTTTTTATGTTCACAACCATCTATGTATGTTCTGCAGAGAGGATAGAGAAAGTCTTTGGGATTATATGAAGAAATTTGGCCTAATTGTTTGGAACATTGGTTATTGCATGGACTTGATTTTAACATGATCTCTTGTGTTGCTAAAAGAAAAGGGGGCAGAGCTCCCAATCAAAGCCTCATCAATCTATTCTCTAACACCATTCAAGATGCAGGTGGTTTTGAATTTGGATATATTGGATCTAGATTCATTTGGAGAAGAGGCAAGCTTTTTGAAAGATTAGACAGGTTATTGGCGAACACTCATTGGTAATTAGATCGCCATCCCTCTTTTAAAGTTCTGCATTTAGCAAGAACCACCTTTGTTAATAATCCTATACTTCTTCAAATCCAAGATACTCCTAAAACTCAATGTTCTCTTTTTAGATTTATAAAAGTGTGGAGCTCTCACCTCACCTTTTTTAACTTTGTCAAATCTCATTGGCAATGCAATTTCAGGCAGGGCCCTTATATCAGATTATGGCAACTTCACAAGAATCTTGCTGCAGCCTTCAAGAATTGGAATTGGGAAGCTTTTGAAAGTGTTCATTTTAGAGTTAAATAGACTAAGGAGCTGTTGTAACAACATGAATTGGATTACAGTAATGATTCAGCCACTTTGGATGTTCTGATTGCTACTCAAAATAAACTTACTAAAATCACCACTCATAAGCCAAAAAGCTATTGGCCACCTATTTATGGATGGGGATAGGAATTCCAAGTATTTCTATACTTTTAGTTAAAAGTTGAGGTAGGCTAACACTATCTCCACAATCAAAAAACCAGACAGAGGATTGAATTACTGATAGGCAGGTTTTGATTCAAGATGGCATTCCATATTTTCAGAATCTTTTTAGCGGTTAGTCTCAAGAGATCCAAATGATCAACTCTGTCGTGTTTTATGATTCTTTTACAACTGTTTTTACCCTTAAGCTTGCTGAAGTCCCTACACATGAGGAAATTTATAAGGTTATCCTGGATATTGATAGTTCTAAGACAGCTGGTCCTGATGGTTTCATTGCCACTTTTACAATACTTGTTGATCTATCATTAAGGAGGACCTTACTGCTGCTATTTAGGCCTTTTTCCAAGGCCATGATATGCATAGATATTTCAAATCATTTGTTATTATCTTAATTCCCAAGGGTCAAGCCAATTTCCAATTGTCTGATTCAGACCCAAAAGTTTATCTACTGTGGTGTCCAAATTTGTGAGCAATGTTTTGGTGACTAGATTGCAACCCTACCTTTGCAAGATTGTTAGCCACTTCCAAGTTGTCGTCATTAAAGGTAATAATATTACTAAAATATTGTCATTGCTCAGGAATTAGCCTTGGATTTTGATAAATAGAGTAGGGGTACGATCATCAAGATGGATATAATGAAGGCTTATGACACAATTTCTTGGGAATTAATTCTTCAAGTTATCAGAGTCATGGGGTTTGATAATAAATTTTACTTTTTGATCAATATCATCCTTGAAAATAATTACTATTCTCTTATTTTCAATTGGTAGGTTCATGGGTACTTTAAAGCTTCTAGATGGATCAGGCAAGGTAACCCCCTATCTCCTTATCCATTTATATTAGTCTAGGAGGCTTTATGTCCTATTCTCCAATCATCAGAATCTATTCTACAGAAGCAGGGGTAGTCTTATGATCTCCAATATATCTTATGTTGATGACCTTATTATATTTACCCATGCCACTAAAGTTACTGTTAAAACTATTGACAATCTGCTCCTCCAGTTTGAGCTAGTCTCAGATATGAAATTCAATAAACATAAGTGTGCTTTTTTATGCAGGGAATTCTTTTCCATCTGATAAATGCCAATGGATTACTAATTATACTGGTTATTCCAAACATAACTTATTTATATCAAATCTTGGCATCCAAATAAGTAAGGGGAAAAAAAAGTTATGTTTGAGGGTGCTTATATAAATTTTTTTTTGCTAAAATAACAGTTTAGGAGAATAGTTTTTTATATGATGGTGGTAAAATTATGCTTCTCAAAATTTTTCTTACTACTATCCCTTTTTATTCATTGTAAAGCGTTAACATGCCAAAATTTATCATGAATGAGTTGTTAAAATAGTTTAGCAGATTTCCTTGGAGTGGTTACTCCTCTCACATTCATTAGGTTAAGTGGAAAAGATTGTGCAAACCAACTAATAAGGGAGGGTTGGGGCTTAGATCCATGGAAGATTCCATGCACAATAGCTTCATGAAATTGCGGATAAAGTTTAGAGCACAAGACTCACTCTGGGTTGCACTTATGAAGAAGAATTTTTTTGTGGGAAACTACATCCTTTGGCTTGTGACAATAAAATAACTAATTCTATTATTTGGAAATTGATGTTGGCCCATAGGGAAGCTGCAAAAAATTATATTAAATGGGATTTGGGGGAAGGGAACCCTAGCTTTTGGTATAATGATTGGTCACCTTGAGGTCCAATTTTTGCTTTGAATGGGTTCCCATGGAGATTCTTCTCTTTGTTAAGGACTGCTGGAATGATGCTGGCTAGGATGTCTAAATAGTTCTTCAACTTATTCCTCAGCAAGAAGTTAAAACTATGTGTAGAATTCCCCTAATTCATCAAAGAAGTGAAAAACTTATTTTTAAAGGAAGTGTTAGTTGTTCAATGTCTAAGAACATTATTAACTCTTTAATTCAGTCTATTTATCATAATAATTTCAGGCGGTTGTGGAGGCATATGTTGAAAACTTCTATTTCCTTTTTTTCTTGAAGAACTCTTTCATTCTTTGCTGCCAACATATGATATTTTTAAATTAGAGGGTCTCCCTCTTCCTTACATTTTCCTTCTGTGTAGGTGTGAGGAGGACTCTCTTTCTCACATTTTAATGTCTCAGGAGCCTTGGCATTACTTTCATGCCTTGCTAGTTTCGGCCTTGCATGACAAAAAAATTTTTTGTTGCAATGGATTGGTGGCTGGATTAGGCTAGTTGTCTCATATTATCAAAATATTTCCTATTATTATTTGTTGGTTTGTGTGAATGGCTAGGAAAAATTTCAAGCATGGTGAACTAGATCATTGGGAGAGCCCTGTCATAACTTTTTGTCATGTTGTGGTTGATGGTCGTCGCAGTCGCGTGCCACCCATCCAGTCATTGTTGTTTTTGCAGGGTGGGGTCATCAGTCTATCTACCATCATATAACCTCTCTCATTGAATAAATCTCTCTCTGATCATGTTTATGATCTACGGAGAGAAAAAATTGGAAGGTTAAGGTATACAATGACTGGGATAAACAAAACATGTGAGGAAGCTTTAGTGAGGTAAACTATGCATAGATAGCACCAAAGTGTTTGTACAAGATAAGATCAACGTAAGACACTTCAGAGGCATACTCGTGAAGGAAATATAACGAAAGCAAACTCAAGATCAGAGATTCCGGTCGACGTACCTGTTATGGGGTTCGCTTCTTTCTATAAGGGCAAACTCTTGTTGTTAATTATATCTTAAGCAACCGGGGATAATTATGAAAACTTTTGATTAAGGTAGTAACTCATCCTCAAAAAATTTGAATGTCCTTATTTTCAAGGAAGGAGTTTAAAAGTCCTATCCTTAGGGTAGTAGATGCTTGAAAGCTCAGAAGAGTCCTATCAAGATCCCGAACTATCCTATGGTTTTGTGTTGTTGTCAATGGTTTAGTTGAGTATTGGCCCCTTTGCTCCGGGTTTTGAATATTCATCTCTACAAAATAAAGTTAGCACACCCTAATAACATGCAAAGTAAATCTAGGTTGGCGTCCATCTTTTGTCTTCAGCAGCCCTGCAAAAAAAGTTAGCATAAAATATAAATCTTTTTGTTTGGTGAATTATTTATTTTTATTTTTAGGACAACCAGGTCAAGATGCCCAAAGCTTTCTATCCTCCCGGGATTGTTAAGTTCCCTGATCTACTTAGTTTGAGAGGCAGTCAAACCTTCTCCGACTGAAAGATTCATGTTAGCAATTGTGAGTTGAGTCATTGATCCCGACTGTTTATATACAACACTATAACAATGTATTTAATTATATTTTTTACTTATCTTTCCTTACTTTGCAACAGTACCAAAAACTTGATCCTAAAGAAAATAAGAATTGAACTTTTTAACTTAATATATATTGGGATACTACGCAAGTATATGTATCGTGATCAAGTAATATAAGACTTTATGATTAAGCCATGAATATCGAACCCACAGGGAGTGTTCACAATATGCACTTTTAAATAACATACTTTCTATTTTAAAAAGACAATTACTCAAACTATAGATGTTTTTACAGTAATTAAAATTTAATTCTTTTTGGTATTTTTGATATTTTGACAAAACAGAAATAACTTCTAAATACAACTTGAGTTTATGTAAAAGAAAAACACTAAATATGAAATATTTGTCTCCTTATCATGAATCAGTAATAAGTATAGGAATTATGTTGTGGAAGTATTCAAATTGAGTTGTGTCAAATAGAGTAATATTATTCTTTACCCTTACTAAAGATGTTATAAGGAACATTGGCTAATTTAAAGTTTGAATAGTTCTGAAGACCAGCTAGGTAGGGAAGATACCAACTCTCACTTTAGAGTTCCCTCGATTCTTTCCACCTAGGGGCCAACATCTCGTATCAGAACCTAAAATAATAAACTAAGTTGGGGGCTTTAGCCTGTCACTCCAAAGTCCTCTAACTCTACCCCCTTCAAAGATTATTTTGCTATTTGTTTGCACTAAATCATAGAAATTACATTCTCATTCATACAACCTCATGTGATTCTTTCTAATTATTGACTGAGACAATACCAGCCCGATTCTTACATGTTCTCACAATAAATTTTAACATCTAGATGGGTCAGATCAAGAAGTAAATGAAGTACATAGAATTAAATCATCACAACTTCTTCCAACACTAAAGAATATTACTCTCCACAACTTCCATCCAACACTCTAATTACTTATCATTTTAAGGAGAAAGATAAAGAAAACTACTCAGAATCAATAGAGAAAACAAAACCACACTTTAGTTTAAAAGTAGAAATCATTGTCAAACCAACAAGAAGTCTTGATTAAATCTAAAAGTAGTTTAAAAATAAAGATAAAAACTTATCTCAAATCCTCCACCCTACTCTTGAAGTTCCTTTGAATCTCTTCTCTCTTACAACTATCTTAACTCACACAATAAAACTAAAAACAAAAATGATAAAGTAAATTTGTGGTGCCTTAAAAATCTCTCTAAAAGTTCCTCCACAAACTATTTCAAGAACTTCTCAGAACTCCCCCCCTTTTTTTCTCTCAACTTCCTTCTTTTATAATTTTCCAAGAGGTGCCTCGGTATCTCTTCAAAATGTGTCCTAATTTGATGTATTTTCCAATGGATACCTCTTTTCACAAGTTTTTTAACCATATTTTCATTTATAATGGCCATAATCACCCTCTTTAACCAATATGTGCCTCAAATGTTCCTTCAAAATTTGGCAAATTAATTAACCCGTCAAATAACTGCCTCTGACGCTTAAGCGAGGGCCTCTGACACTTAGGTGCGGCCTTCTCTGTTTCACCGACGCTTAGGCGCCAAAATACTTTTGTACCATTTTTGCATTTTTTTTTTCAAATTTGATCTTTTTTCACTCCTTTTAGCATTTTTCACCTTTTTACTTGTACCTAAAATAAAAACACACAAATACCTTTCATTAAAGTGCAATATCTCAAAAATAAATATAAAAAGGTGTCTAAAAACACTATATATTTTAGGTGTATCAGTTATCCAAGAAATTTTTATAGGCCTGGGTAGCAGGACTCAAGTTGCGTTTGGTGATCTTTATTCACTATATTTTTGTTTGAGTGTTAAAGTATTTTTAAAATTTTAAGGGTCAAAAATGTTATGTTGCCTAAGGCTTATTAGCCGATTATGTTTTTTTTTTCATTTTTTGTTATTTTATTTTTGATGTTTGAAAAGACCCAACCAAAGTCACATAGTTTCGTCATCCCATGATCAATGGGGCTTGCAGTTTGATTAGCCACAAATGACTAGAAGATACTTTGTTAGCAGCTATGGGTTGCTCCCTCTAAAGTACCTTCTCAAAACAAGTTACAGTTTTTTGTTAAAGTCTTAGTGTCTTTTAGGGTATATTTTATGTTTGTTTGTTCCTTGGCAAAAAATTATCCCTAACTGAGACTAAGTGTGCTTTTATTCTCGAATGAGAAGTTAAACTCCTTATCCCCAAGTCATCTAGGTTTGAGTTGAATTCGGATTAGCCTGAGTTAGCTTAGACTGATTTGAAGTGAATCCCTAGCGATTTGAGTTAGCTTCGGTTCACCTTGGGTTAACTTTGAAGTGGTTCAAGTCAACCAGAGTTTGACAGGATTGACCCTGGTTGGCTCAGTTTGACTAGGGTCACGCTGAGCCTAACTGATTTGGACTAACTCGGGCTTAGAGAGAGTTAATCCAAATTAGACTGAGTTAATTTTAAGTTACTGGGTTAAGTTGGGTTGACTCGAGTTAAGTCTCTTGAGTTGCATTAGATCTATCTTGAGTTAGACTTAGATGAAGTCCAAGTGAATTTAAATCTAATTTATCCTTTAATCAAATTAATTTTAAGATGAGCTAGACTTGAGTCGATTAAACTTGGTTCAAATTGAATTCAAGTTATGTTATAAGTTGAGTTCTCGATCAGGTTGACCTGTGTTAAGTTGAATGGACCTGAGGCATTCAAGCTAATTTGAGTTAATCTGAGTTAGGTCAGATTGACCTGGAGGTTTATTTTATTTGGGTTAATCTGAGTTGGGTCAAGTTGATCTGAAGGTTCAGTTGATTTGGGTTAACTAGAGTTAGGTCGGGTTGATCCAGTGATTCAGTTGATTTGGGTTAACCCAAGCTAGTTCAGTTTGACCTAGTGATTCAATTGATTTGGGTTAACCTGTGTTAGGTGGGGTTAACTCGGTGATTCAATTGATTTGAGTGAACCCGAGTTAGGTCGAGTTGACGCGGTGATTCAGTTCATTTGGATTAAACCGAGATGGATCGGGTTGAACCAGTGATTCAGTTGATTTGGTCTAAGTTGGGTTAGACCAAAGGTTGTTTAAATTGAGTTAGGACTAAGTTGATCCAGTTGATTTGGTCTAAGTTGGTTTAGACCAAATGATTGTTTAAATTGAGTTAGGTCTAAGTTGCTTTAGTCCTAGGATTGTTTAGATTTGGCTAGGTTTAAGTTTTGTTAGACCTAGGGTGGTTTGGTTTGAACTAGATCCAAGAAAGGTTGATCTAGTAGGATTTTAAGTTGAACCAGATCTAAGCTAGGTTACCTGGCATGGTTCATGTGGGACTAGACCTAAGTTAGGTTAGACCTAGTAGGGTTTGAGTTGAATTATGTCTAAGTTAGGTTAGAACTAGTAGAGTTTAGGTTGAAATGGGTCTAAGTTAGGTTTGACCTAGTTTGGTTTGGATTGAACAAGGTCCAAGTTAAGTTAGGCCTAGTAAGGTTTGGATTGAACTAGGTCCAAGTTAAGTTAGACCTAATAGGGTTTTGGTTGAACTAGGTCTAAGTTAGGTTAGGCCTAGTAAGGTTTAGGTTGAACTAGGTCTAAGCTTTTTAGGCCTAGTAAGGTTTAATTTATGCTAGTTCTAGGTTGAGTTTTACCTAAAAGAATTTTGGTTAAACTATTTCTAAGTTGGGTTTGACCTAGTAGGGTTCAATGTAAACTAGGTATGAGTTTTTTTAGATCCATTACGACACTATGTAAACTAGGTCTAAGTTAGGTTTGCCTAGTAGGGTTCAAGGTTGAACATGGTCTAAATTCGATTAGACCTAAGATGGTGCATTCTAGGTCTAAGTTAGATTAGACCTAGAAATTAACCCTAGCTTAGCTTCAGCTAAGTTAGATATGATTGGGTGAGGTCTAACCTCAATTGGATTGGGTCCAATTGTGCGTTCACTTGGGTTAAGTCTAAGTTGGGTTAGACCTAAACAAAGTTCAAGCTCAATTTGGGGCCAACCCTGAATCATCAAGGGTGGTTTCATGGTTAGTGCGATAACCGAATTGTTAATCCCTTAAGATTCCTATTAGGTTAGGCCCCTAAGGTTGGCCTAATGTTTTAAATTAAATTTAGGGGACAAATTGGGCCAAAGTGTAAAATTTTTAATTTTACATTTTTACCCTTAGGTTCCTAAATTTCATTTTAGGATTCTTAGGGGTGAAAATTATCATTTTAGGGTACAATTTCACTACCATAAATTTTCTTTTTTATTTCCAATTTAATTTTCACTTTTTTTATTTTTATTTCAATTATTGTAATTATTTTTCAAAATAATTACATTTTGGGTAGAAAATTAATCATTTTAAGGCTAGGGAGCTCCTCTGACTTCAGAAAAATCAGAGGAAATTCTAAAAGATAGAGGGAAATTTCCCTCAAAATTTTATATTTTTCTCACTTGTAACTAATTTTAAGCAATTAAAATACTCTCTGGAATATTAAATTAATCACTTTCAATTTTATTTTTTTTATTTTTTCTTCTGTTTCCTGAGTTCATAGGTATTTTATTTTATTTTTGTGATTTTTTTACATTAAGTTATGTATTTTTAAAGTTTTGTTTAGTTTCTTAGATTTATTTAATTCAAAAAATCTAAAATTTTCACTTAACCGCGTGGCGCTGATTGATCCTCGGATGCTCCGAAGTTCCATGTGACGTCGCATGAATGGGTGCACTTTCCAAGCAAGCATCGTGCTGCTCCGCGGTATGGTACTTCCCCCCTCCTGGGTCAATTTGATCTTCATCATTTTTTTTATAATACATAGAAACAAACGACATCGATTCATCATCCCCATGAAACACAGAACTGAAAACAATCCGTGATCAAACCTTAATATCTCACTTGATTCTCAACCAAATCACTCGGGGTTTGTTCCTACACGTTCATTTGGTTGAGACGAAGCTATCTATATGGCTAGGTGGATATGCATTGTTAGTTCCTTCATAAATAATCAAACTAAGAACTAGTGTTAGGGATTTTGACCCATGCCTTATCCTAAGAGGTGATGCCTCGATTGGGTTTGACAGAGAGCTTCACCTTGGCTTCACAAACCTCCTCCTTTCTTTGATTTGCATTGTGGATGGGTCTAAGTATGACCTCGGCCAAATGGTGCCAAAGTTTGGTATTGGAGTGGGTTAAAGGCCACAGAAAGGCCTATATTGATTGGGGAAGATATTTTAGGGTTTGGTGAAGTTTTCGGGAGAGTTGGTTCTGAGATTTTAGAGGGTTGATGTCGAGGCCAAAAATGGATCTGGTTTATGTGGGGAAATTAGGGTTTGATGATTGAGGAGGTGGCTTGAGGATGGTGGGGAGCAAATGCCTTGATCAGTTGGAAGGTTTTCTCTATTCAGAGCAAAAGGTTTGGGTGGCTTCTTAGGGATCTTCATTTTGCATGGAGGCTATAAGGTATGCACTATTTATAGCCATGATAGCTCATGGGGTGAGCTTGTCCAGCGTAGGGAAGCTCAGGCAACTCCTCGGAGGATTTACATAAGAATATCATATGTTTTGGGTAGTGGGGATGAGCTTTTCAAATTTTCCATGGCTTGACCATGGTAGCACCAATGGTGGTGAGGATGGCATGGAGAAATGCTTAAGCTGATTGGGGAGACCTTTTAGTGGGTGATTATGATCAGGTTTGGTCTAGCCTTGGCTCCCCATGATCTAGTTTGGCTCCCTAAGGTTTAAATTTGACTTGGGTTCCTTGTGTCTATTTTCATGGTAAGTGGTGTCATTTAGTGCTTAGATTTGATTTAGTTTGGCTTTGTGTAATCCACATGTCCTGGTGTGCCATGCATAACCCATGAAGGATCGACCATGGGGGATATGTGCCATGGGTTTTGGTTTTGGGTTTTAGGATTTTGAGCTAACCTATTATGCTTGGGCTTAGTCCAAAGGTTCAAGACCTAATGTGACTCTATAATTTGCCTAATTAAATAATTAGGTGAATTATGGGGGTTGACCATATAGTACTAATTTTGGCCCCCAAGTGGTTTGATGTTTTTAACCACTTTAGTTGGGGCCCAATTGTATGCTATGGGTGGTCCAAATTGATCAAAATTGGGTTAGGCACAATTTGATTTAATCACCCATGATGTCATCAAGTCTTAAGTTTAAATGGGTGTGTTAGAATTTCAACGTGTTTTAGGGTTAATTGGGGGTTGGGAAGGTCTTAGATGAGGCTAGGGATCAATTTAAGTAGATCCCTCTCCCATTTATGTATTTTAGTGTTATGATGACCTCTAAGGTCTATGGAAAGTCTTCTAGGGCTTTGGGATCCAGGGCATGTCTTAACCATAGGGGGTGGCTTTGGTCTTTTATAAGGTCAAATCCCAATACCAAGTCAACCAAGGTTTAAGCTTGCCTTGAAGAGTCCCAAAGGAACATAACCCTGTTATTGGGGCTATGTACAAGTGGGTAAGTGAATCCTCTCAAAAGTGAGGTCAAAAGTTACCCATTTTCATAAGGTTTTCAAGTTTACTTGTTTCAAGGATAGAGTTTTGGCTATTTTTTCCTCTCTTGGTATGCACCTTCCAGCTCCCCTCCTACTACCAGGGGACTCCCCCAATAGATTTTCTAGAATAAATCTAACAAATTCTGGGTCAAGATTAATCCTGATGGTAGTTTTACTGAAGGTACTGTAGGAGTGGGGGTGTTTTGGATCGCTATAACAAGGCTTTATTGGTTTTCTTCAGTCCTATTGTTGCTGACTCTACCTTCCAAACTAAAGATGATGCTCTGGTGTACTCTCTATGGATTGCTAGGTATCTCCATTTACATATTATTATCATAGAAATGGATTATGTGGCTCTGTAGAAATGTTCCAATGGGCATTCCTTTGAACATTGGCACATCATTATCGAGATGAAGCTAGTTGCATGCTTGATCCTTTGGTTCAACATCCAATGGTCGTTTATACATAGGAAAATAGGCCACCTAGCTAGCTAGCTTAGCAGACTTCTTCCTCTTAGATGGTGTTTTTGGATAGGGTGCCTCCAGCCTATCTTATTTTTTTTGCTTAATTGGATTTACTTGAACTTTCCTTTTATTCGTCTTCCTTCTTTGTAATTTCACTTTTCTCTTTTTGAGATTGTATTTGCCTAAAAACATATTAAGATCACTTTTTATACAATATGTCGTAGAATTTTTAGATGTACCTCTATCTTTCTTAAATAAGTTGATTCTAAAATTTCTAGTCTCCTAATTGGATCAGTAGATTATTGAGGTTTGATGTGACCATACCATCTAAGATGACTCTCTTTTCTTATATTCCATTGGAGCTACAACAATCCTTTCACGGATACATTCATTTTGCCTTTTGTCTTTAAGTATCAAACCACTCATCCTCCTAAGCATTCTCATCTCAGCAACACTTAACTTAGTTATTGCTTCAGTTTTAATGGCCAACATTTAGTGCCATAAAGCATTTTAGGTCTTGTCGCCATCTTCTAAAATTTTCCTTCAAGTCTAAGAGGTATTTTTTCTATCACACAATAAGCTCGATGCATTCCTCCACTTCAACCAACCAACTTGAATTCTAATAATAACATCATCTTCGTTATAACCATCACTTTGAATAATAGACCTGATATATCAAAATTGTTCACACCTTTTAATGATTTGTTCACGCATAATTATAAATCTGCCACTAGATTTAATAATACTAAAATTACATTCATTTATTGAGATTTAAAACTACTCAAATGATGGTATTCAGACTCTAATTTAAATCTCATAGTTCAAGTTTTGTATCACTCTTTCTCTAGTCTTATTTGTGAGAAGGATATCATCAATGAAATGCATACACCATGGTACATCATTCTGTAAAAGGCAAGTAAGACCATCCATAACTAAAGTAAAAAAGATATGGTCTTAACGCCTACCCCTGATGTAATACACTATAACAGGAAAATACTTAGTCACCCATCATTTTATTCGAACACAAGTAATAGCTCTAATATACATATCTTTAATGACTTAAATATGAGTTATATGAACACCTTTCTTTTCTCTAACTCACCAATGAACTTCTCTTGTAACATTATCATAAGCTTTTTCTAAATCAATAAAAATCATATTTAGATCCCTGTTATTCACTTTGTACTTCTCCATAAAACCTCTCAATAAATGTATAACTTCCATAGTAGACTTGTTTGACATAATTCTAAACTGACTATGAGAAATTATTTTTTCACGTCTTAACATATGGTCAATTACTTTTTCTCATAATTTTAATGTATGACACACTAACTTAATTCCTTGTGCATACCCTTTATTCTTGAAAATGGGAACCAAAGTACACTTCATCCACTACTGAGTCATCTTTCTAGTTTTTAAAATAAACATAAAAAGTTTAATAAGCGAAAAAACTCATAAATCCTTTAAAATATTTCCATACTTCAATTAGGATATCATCAAGTCATAATGATTTTTCACCCTTAATATTCTTTAAATCCTCCTCAACTTCTATTTTGTTAATGTGACGGTAAAACTAAAAAGTTTTATTATTTTTAACAATATTAAGATCAGTAGGTTAATCATATTTTTAAAAACTTATATGAAAAGTTTATGAAAATATCTCACCTACCTATGTTGAGTATATTCCTCTAAGAAAAATACATTTTGACTTTCATCTTTAACACAATTTACTAGAATAAATTTTTTTTACTTTTATCTAATCTATTATAAGGTCCTTTGAACGTATAATTTTTTATTTCATAATGTATTCTCTTAATTTCCATATAGAACACCTTATATTTTTTTTTCAGTTTTTTAAGTTCTTACATTTAAACTGATTTTTATAACCAAACTTCCAACTACTTTTAATCACATAAACTCCTTGTTTTGATTCTCTAAGTACATATTTTGTCACTTTTGTAATAGTGTTTATTACTTTATCTCGCAGAGAATTAGGTTCTTCACGAACATTCTAAATCTTGAAATATTGAAGTTTACTCATAAAAATAATTTTATTTGTGTCTTTTTAGTGCCTTACATAATCCTATGAAAATTTTTTATTGTATTTTATCTATCTTTCATCGCTTCATCTTAAACTTTAGAGTTACTAAACAACATTGAGTATTTAAATTTTTACTTGGAATGACCTTACAATTTTTACATTCTCGACGATCTCTTTTTCTGATAAGAAAATAATAAATTTATGTTTTATTAGATCTAATTTTATAAGTAATAATATGCTCATCTAGTTTCTTAAATAAAGAATTAGCAATAATAAAATCACAAGCTAATAAAAAATCTTATATGGTTCTACCTTCTTCATTATTCACACCAAAATCATAGCTATTGTGAATATTTTAAAATCTTCTACCACTCTACCAACATGCCCATTAAAAAATCCTCCAATAAAAATTCTTCTTCAATATATATCATTTGCATTAATTCTTCAAGGTCATTCCAAGATTTTTCTTTTAACATATATCAAAACCTACTTAATGAGTATAAGTGCTCATACATAAAAAACCTTAGTATCAACAATAATCTTTAGGGTCATATATGTATCTCCAATTCTATTAATTTTTAAAATATTATTTTTCAAATTTTTATTTGTAATAACAGTTACATCATTACTAATGTGACTCTTACATGAATACCAAAGTTTAAAACCTAAGTTATTCATCTCTCTAGCCTTTCAATAGCCAATTTTGTTTCTTGAATGCCTAAGATTTTATCTTCCTATGAACCATAATATCTACAAATTCAATTAATGTACCTCTGAGAGTAGTTATATTCTATGATATTAGTTTCGTAGACTAAATTCTTTGTCTGCATCAGTCCATAATGTGAGAATCCTTGCTTGTTTGATATTATGCAGTGCCCTTACCCCTCGAATGAATAAGGGAATATCTCTCTCTCTCTCTATAGCCACCCTTGTGCAATTTTTAGAGAGGGATCTTCCCTTATTCATTGAAGGGGCATTTCATAGAACAAGAGAGCATCCAAATCATCCATTGCAACAAATTTGACTCAATATGATAAGTCTATTCCACAGAAGAATGGACTAATGAAAGAGTTAGTTCTACATATTATTTATTACCATCCTACAAAAAACCAAAGGGTTTTCATAATTGAAGATTGTCAACCAAGGTGGGTCGGCCGTCGGCAGACCAACCTCTAACAACCAAGCTTGGTCGATCAAAATGACCTCATCTATCTGAGTCAACTATGTTTAGCTTGCTAAGCTAGAGACAATTAGGTAATAAGCCCACATTTGTAAAATATTAGGAATACCTCAGTACAACTCCTCTTAAAATATAGATTAAAATGTAATATCATTATTGTATACCTACTATATATATATATATATATATATATATATATATATATATATATATATATATATATATATATATATATATATATATAAAGATATTTTATAAAAAATCAACACTATTGAACATTATTCATTATTATTCATATTCTCTCTCTCTTCTTTTAAACTCCATTCCTTAGGTGTAGAAAATTTTGGATTCAATATCTTAAAAGATATGTTGAGCATGGATCTTGCCACAAATAAAAAGATGAGTAATGTAAGGAGAAGGACCTTGCAATATGGAGATCGATGATAACATGGAGAGCACCAGAGAATTTGTGATCTAGCAAATCTATAATCTAAAAAAATGTTAGAAATGATTAGCGAAGTGTTAAAATAAGAGCAAGATCAGCAACCCTTCCAACATTAAAGATGAATACTCTCCAAAACTTCCATCCAAAACTTAATTACTTATCATTTTAAGAAGAACGATAAAGAAAACTACTCAGAATCTATGGAGAAAACTAAACCACACTTTAGTTTAAAAGAAGAAATCATTGTCAAACTAATAACAAGTCTCGATTAAAATCAAAAGTAGTCCAAAACAAAAAGATAAAAACTTATCTTAAGTCCTCCACCAAACTCTTGAAGTTCATTTGAATCTCTTCTCTTTTACAATCACTCAAAACAAAATAACAAAAAGGATAAAGTAAATAAAAAGTGGTTCCTGAAAATCTCTCCGAACTAACTCCCTAGAGAAGAACTTTCAAAACTTGTCAATATTTTCAGGACTCTTTTATAAGTCCTCTCTTCTTTCTTTTATAGTTTTCCAAGATGTGCCTTGGGATCTCTTCAAAATGTGTCTTGATTCAATGTATTTGCCTAAGAGACGCATCCTTTCATGATAATTTTCGTCCATGGTGGTTACAACCGCCTATTAAGCCAATGAGTGCCTCAAAAACCTCTTCGAAATACGTGAAAATGATTTTACTCATCTAGTAACTGCCACTGGCGCTTAAGCATGGGGTCTCGGTGCTTAGGCGCGGCCTTCTCTATTTAACCGGCGCTTAAGCGCCGGATCTGACGCGCTTAGGTGCCAAAGCTCTTTTGCACAATTTTTCACCTTTTTGCTCCAAATTTGATCATTTTTCACTCCTTTAAGCTTTTTTCCTATTTTTACTTTTATCTACAAGAAAAATACAAAAAATACCTTCCATTAAAGTGTAATATCTCAAAAATAGGTATAAAAATGTGTCTAAAAACACTATATATTTTAGGTGTATCAATCAACTAAAGGTAGAAGGCTTCACATATCTTCATATGATACCAATTGGCCTTCTTATACATATCCAGTCACTCAAAATTCTAGAGAGACATCACAAACATGCATGAACAGATAACCTCTGAAAAAAGAAGGGTAGATTTCAACAAATAACAGTTGGCATACTAATTTATTGATCGATCGATGGTTGCGAGCTGGTTATCTGAATAGTTCCAAATTTTGGTACCATGACCCTAAGAAGGAAGCCAACTAGCCATGGATTACTCTTCTTTTGGTAGGAGAGAGTAGGGAGGAGTCGACTCTGTAATGGGTTCCTTTCCCTTGCAGTGTTGCACTCCCTCAGGAGATCCTACCTCTAGATTGGTTTCAGATTTAGTTTGCACAAGAGAAGTAGGACGATTGGCTTGCTCCTTGTAGACAGATCAATGAAAGAAGCAATTTGGCAAGGCACAATGGCTTGTGCTTTTGCTCCTTCTCAAAAGATTCCTCTCCATCAACAGTTTCCTCTGGAAGACCAAATTTCTTACTGATCAGAAGGAGCTGCATCTAAGATATATGTATCAAAGTTAAAATGGGTTGCATGCTTCCTGAAAATAATGATCAGTTCGTTAGTATAAATTTTCTGAATTATTATTAGGGTTTTAGAAATGAAAAAAAAAAGGAAATCCTCACCTACTAAGCTGACTGCTTCGCCTTAAGCCTTGGTCGACTTCCCTCAAGTTGTCATCACTTCTTGTTTGAAGGCTTCTTCTGCCTTGGTCTCGACATTTGTTTTCTTTGAAGCTATCCGAGAAGCTACCTCTTTTTCCCGCTTGACTTAAGCAAAATTAGAGGCAACCCACAGTTTTGCTATCATCTGCCAAAAACCTCTGGAAACAAGACTCAGTTTATGGTAATTGGCTTGGTACAATGGGGAACTGAGAGTAGTTGACCCTCAATGTTAGCCCCCTCAACCGCTTAGAATTGGTGCCTTCCTATTTTTGGATCGCGTTGGCTATCAGAACAGTTCTTACACCCCAACTCTTAGATGACGAGGAGATGAAAAATTTATAATTTCAATCCTTAACTTTGTTTTCTAGTCCAGAGAATTGGAACCGACCGACAATTCCTAATTGGACATATTCATCCGACTCCATGGGAAAGGAGAACATGTGGCTGAATATATTGATCAATCATTGGATCCCTTCTTATCGGCACAAAAAAAGAAATTCATTATTGCAACAATGGAATTCAGATTGATTTATGCTAGAATAACCCCGTACAAATTGAAGATGGCCCAAAGTTCATAATATGAGGGCAATCACAACCCATACCATAACTGATCCTGGTAAACCACCAAATCATCTTTGTACCTTCCAATTTTAGCCCTCTCATTAGATCTCACATCTCTCAGCTTGATGGCCAAGTCAAATATAAAGGCTTCGCTATGAAGCAACTTTGGATGGGGACATTGTAAAGCGCTCATTCATTGCCACTAGACTAAAAATCTAGGAGTTCACTTGGGAGCAATCAAAAAATAGAAAAGAGTTGAACAAAAAGAAAAAAAAAACTAAGTGGCAAGATCAACGAAGAAAAGACAGAAGGTCTATTAATGGGGCCCTCAACTTGTAATTATAGAAATCAAACAGAAGTGGATATGCAACAGTAGGATTTTGAGAGAAAACAATATATCAACATAAAAATAGAGAGAAAAAACTAAAATATTTTATTTATTGAAAATGATAATTACAATCGGACCCTAATCCAACAAAATGTACTTTACAAATTGGCCCTCGATTGCCTCGACCAGGACTAAACCTCTCCTAACCAACCTTTTATAAAATATTTGACCGCTGAGTTTGAATTGATTTACTTGGTCAGCCTAAGTATGAACCCTTTGCACAAAAGCATCTTTTCGGAGCTCTATAACTTATTGACAAAGATTGACTACCTCCACCGCATTTCTTCTAACACGACATACAGATCCTTATCCCATCAAGCTAGAGCGGCCTCCACTTCTTCCAAGCAGTGGGTCAAGGTTGTAGGGGACATCCAAGATCCCTCGTATGTCTACCCCCTATAACTCCACAGTATCAATTAAACGATTGACCACGCTATTCACTCTGTCAGTTGTCATTATGGGAAGGGGTTTGGCCAATAAGTTTGGATTTTGGCTATTACCACCGATTAACAATCCCTCAACTCGAGGATCCTCGTATACAAGAAGAAAAAAATCAAAGAAGTGAACAAAAAGAAACTCTAATAAAGAAAAAAAAAAAAAAAATAACGAACCAAAAACCGAATCACTTTAGACCAGGTAGTTCCACCCACATCAAAGGATGAGATGTCATAAGCCGATGCCTTTTCACGGACTTGATGTCCACCAACTCCTTGTGCACCAGTCAGAGGGAAAAAAGTTAGCAACCTCGAGATGGGCCTAAACTTCATCAAGAGTCTTCATCAATGGATCAATTGTTGAATTACTCAGCTCCTTCCCAACACTGGGTTGAACTTTCTCTGGAGTCCCTTGAATTAAATTGAACGACTCCTCTATCTCCACTCGCTTGGTGGGTTTCAGTTTCTTCGTCAGCCTCTTTTTCTTTGACTCACCTCAGGTCGTGTCTTATACTAAGGGTAGACGACATTTTTACTTAGTCTGTGCATTTTAGCATTCAATTACCCTTTCTCGAACGTAGAATCATAGAAACTGAGTAGATGCAAAGAAGAATAAACTCGAGATGGTAATAACTGCACCCTAAGCATTATATAAATGGTTCGTGGGCACCAAAATCCATTAGCCTTGTATTACATTCAATTATGATTATTAAGATTCAATTTATGCATTTAAAATTTTATTTTCCTTATCGCAGTTTTCGCTATCAAGGATGACAAAAATTTGGGGAATAAAATATGTACACCCAAAAATATCCTGCATGAATCTCGAGACAATATGACATTCCAAGATAAAAAAAACTAAGTATTCATAAAGTCAACTAGCTAAAGAACCCCCAACCGACCGTCAACTAGTTGAGCAAAAGGCTGAAGACTAACCAAAGGGCCGCCCAAAATGACTAAAAATAATCTCCCTAACAACCAAATAAAGGTCTATTACCCCCAACAATCTCACAAGCCTTAAAGTGAGGGTCCCTCAACACTTCCCCCAAAGATTACCAAGGAACAAACAAACAAAACGACCAAATTAGAGCCGACTAACTACCACTCTCAAAGCCGACCGACTTCCCAAGCCAAAGACCAACCGAAATCTAGACAAAATAGCCGACCAACACCAATACGGTAAACCGACTCAAGGTTCTACTGACCAAAACTGTTCATGAACATCAAAAGATGCCTAAATCAGTTACAAATACGAAAAACATGGAAAAACACAATAATGTTCAGTAACCCCCTATTAAAGTGGGGAAAATATGCAATTGTCCACTTTTATTCCTCCATCTTCTATAAATAGAGGTATAATACATGTAAAAAAGGTTTTTCTTAGCTCTTCTTTCGAGACTCGTGGTTTGTAAGGATATCTCTCTCTTCTTCTCTTTTACAATCCTTCAATTACACGATATAAAATAAGCCACAGAGCTTGAGAACACTAGAGTTCGCCCCTCCAAGGTAAGTGGTGTGTTCTTTTATTCTTCTTCTTCCTCCCTCCACTTCTCCCTCTAGTTTCCTAGTGCTCGACCCATGAACATGCCTCACATGACAAGTTAGGATTCAACACTTTAATATGCTATATCATAGATCATGTAATTGTACTTTAGTTTATCAGCTTATAGTCTATAATGTTATAGTTGTTGTGATCACACATAAATGTATTAATTTATAATATATTATATTACAATTATTGTAACTACATTTGTTTAATCAATCTTATATACAAATATATTATGACACTGTCATTGCACTATAGTGCGTATATTTTGAGTCTCGATTATGAAAAATTATTGCATCATAAATCCTGATGCAGTTTCATATCACAATTCCAATCAAAATCTATCACAAGTGCAAACAAACCAGGCCCTCATTAGACTCGCAAAAGTTACATCAAAACCCCAATGCAATATTTTTTTCTAATTTTTTCCCCAATTAGCCTAGTGGAATATCGCCACTACTAAATCGGTGTTTCCTTGTTAAAATTTCCACCATTCCGATTCTCTCGCTGCGGAACGAAGACGTGGCGCAGAAAAATAAGCACTCCAAATACCACCGAGCAAAGAATTGACGGGAAGGAGTTGAATGGCTGCAGCTTCGACGGTGCTCTCCCTCACTCCCGCTTCCCTCAAAACACTAAATACTGGCCCTAGAGTTCCGGTATTTCCGGCAAGTCTGCTCGCTAATGGCTCTTCCTCCCAGCGCCGGTGGCTACTCAGTCCGCCTCCCCTCTTCTTCTCACTATAGGCTTCTTCTTCGCCCCATATCCATCTCCGACTTCCCAATTTCTAATAACTTTAGAAAACCTGGATACAGAAATCAACGCTGCTCTGTTAGACCCCTCCGGAGGAAACTGCTGGCTTCCGCCCGGTGTCGCCGTCTGTTGACGAGCGACGAGGAGGAGGCGGTGGGGGAAAGCTTTTTTGAGGCGATCGGGGAACTTGAGCGGATGATGCGGGATCCTTCGGACGTCCTCGCGGAAATGACTGGCCGGTTATCTGCGCGTGAGCTACAGCTGGTGCTTGTCTACTTCGCGCAGGAGGGGAGGGATTCGTTCTGCGCGCTTGAAGTTTTCGATTGGCTACGAAGGGAAAACCGCGTCGATGGGGAGACGATGGAGTTGATGGTGTCGATAGCCTGCGGGTGGATAGAGCGGATTATTGGTGAAGATCATGATGTAGGCGATATTGTGGCTCTACTGAACGAGATGGATTGCGTTGGATTGGAACCTGGGTTCAACATGGTGGAAAAGGTTGTGTCTTTGTACTGGGACAGGGGGAAGAAGGAGGAGGCCGTGGTGTTTGTGAAGGATGTCATGAGGAGAGAGGGAGCTGGGGTTTATGGCGTTGAGGATGGGTGGAAAAATGGAAGAGGCGGTGCGGTGGGCTACGTTGCCTGGAAGATGATGGTGAGTCTTTGGTTTTCTTACTCTCTTCTCTTACTATTTGTCCATATTGTTCAACTTATTTTGTTATTTTTTCATTATCATTGGTTGAGTTACATGCTTATTTATGTATGTGACGCGAATCTCTCGTAGAGCCAATTTTTTCTGTCCGGAGTCCGGACGAAATTGGAAATAGCTTGAGTATCGATAGAGTAATGATGAAAATGATTAACATTGATTTATAAATTTGTAATTGATTTCTTGCAGTTTGCCCCTTATGTGAAAAAGGGCATTATTATTTAGGAAAATGTTATATGACAACATGTTGATACAATTATGTCAAGAAGAGAATACGAAGTGCAAAATGCTTAAATTTAGTAAACATTATTTTTGTCAAAAATAGATGACTTGTGGTACTGTTTTGTATTTCTATTTAAAATGTCTACTAACTTTGAGAATTTGTTTTATAACTTTGAACACTTTGTCTTCACATCTTGAGACAAATTATTTCGGGATATGCTCATAAATTTTACTCCTAGTTCTAACTATTAGTGAAGAAGTTTTTCACTTTCTTCCTATGAAGGACACTTACAAATTTAATGGCTAGTTTGAATGCAACAATTTTAATGTTTGTCCTAAAAATTACTTCACTAGCTCGTAGATGTCATCATTCCCAACTTTTTCTGCATAAGCGCTGCGTGCATAGAAATATTGTCATCATCATGTGATCCCATGAGTAAGGCTCTTAACATTTTTTCCCTCATTATTTGGTAAATCAAGGCTTTTAATAAAACTTAAAGGTCATAAATCATCCCTTTCAATTTATTAAATTATGGATGATTTGCATAAAATTAGGTATTTTATCTTGATTTAGGGGTTTCCTTTATATTTACTATGACTTGCTCTGACCGTTCAATTTATTAGAGTTGGACAATCCCCTAGGATTGCACCTAAATTTTGATAGAATATTAGGGCCACATGAGGTTTTGTTGAATAATAATATTTCATACAAGTCGAGCAGAATACTAAGGGCATCACTTCAAACCTTAGCAACATACTGTGTTATAATGAATTATTGTAGTTGACATTGTTTGTACTTCTAAAATATCAAGATTGCATCACATGTCAATAGAATAATATGGTTACATGAAAACTTGTTACAATACAAGTGTTATATTCAAGCTCTGCTAGAACAACAAACATGCATCTAAATCCTAATAGAATACTAGTGTTATTGTTGGTCAACCGACAACCCCTTTCATTGATCTTGGTGGATTACCCTTCCTTCTCCCTAGTCGACATGTTTGTTGATGGATTCTATTGTTATTCCCATCCAGTCTTTGCTAGTCGGATCTGATAAAAAGTTTCAACATTTTTCATCCAAATTCAACCAAAGCTTGGTGACAAAGAGCAGGCTAAGGGAGAAAAACTTTAGAAAAGTAATTATGTACTATTTTATATTTGTTCTTATTCATGAAGATGTAGAAATAATAGAGATTAAAACACTAAACATCAAGCGTGTTGACTGTGTAATCATTTGTTTTTGAAGTTGCAATCTTTATGGTGGCTTTTCAATAAGTTGTATTTGGAGCTGTAAAGTTTGCCGGGTTTAGGATTTAGCTATTCTCAGCATCATTGGCATTCTAACCTATCCTCATTGGCCTTATGGTATATTTTTCTTAATGTTTTGCGATATATTGTTATCTAAATAACAATGCTATTTAGATAGCAATGTTATTTTTTACATTTTTGTGTGTTTGATTTGTTGCTTTCTTTCTAAAAAATGAAATGATATTTTGAATTATTTGTAGTGTGACATAGGAGTACTCGGAAGCGTATGTTTCCACTCCTGCTGCAGTACCATGCTTGTCCGCGATCTGCTACAGTCTCACGACCATGCGAGCCATCGCTTTCACACCTGGAAGGAACCAGACCATTTTTTTCGCTGTTGTCGAGTCAGTCTGCCCTCTTGGGTCACTCCTCGCTATCCTATAATTATATATTTATATTTCTGATGTTTTGGGGTTAATTTTTCATATTTTTCTGTTACTATAGTCATTAGCGTCCAAGTTTTTTCTTCTACGGTTGTATCTGACGATGAGTAGTGATTCAGTTGTATCTCGTCCGAGTTGGTGATTATCCTTTATCTTTTCACTCCTCAACTCTCTCTCCACTATTGCCGCAGTCGTTTACTGCGGCCACTGGAAAACAACCACTTTACTGTTTTCATACAGGTTCTACCACCCTCCTCCCCTCTCAATTTTTTGTCTCCCCTCTCAATTTTTTGTCCCTTGCCTCGTCACCGTCGTCATACGAATGACAATTTGCTCGCTGCCTTTCTGGGAGTCCAGCCATCACTTTTGCTGTCATTGCTGTCCCAGCCATACCAACACCTTCCTCCAACTTTTTCAGCAGTCCTGCATCACTGCTGCAGCCCCGCAACTCAGTCACCTTGCCGCACTACCATTGTTCCAGCTACATCGCTGCCACAACCCACCCATTCCCCTTTTGCAGCAGCCCCACCATCCCAGTCTTTGCAAACCCTTATTTAGGAGGCCCAAAGCTTCGTCGATCACTGCTATCTATCAACAAACCCCAGATCTAGCCTTAGCTTGGGTTTTTGTCAATTGTTGCAATTTTAGTTTTTGGTGAGTCAGTTGTAATTTCCAATTTGAATTCAAAAATAATATTGGCTTTCCTGTTGTCGTTTGGGTAGTTTTATATTTTTTTCCATTTATTTTCAAACCCTAAAGAACGAGTAAAGTGGCTAGTTGCAAATTAATGTTACCTTATTCTTTTGATCGACCACTAATGTTATTTAGATTACATCAATGTGAGGGACAACTTCAAGCAAATCATTTAAACCAATTGACCTTCTGGTTAATTTAATGAGTTCATTGATTCAGTGCCTCATTAGCAAGATTACTTAATGTTGTTGGGATGCTTTAGCCTGGTTTTAGGGACAAATGGGTTTAAGCCTCTAGATGGTAATGCGCTGCTTTTCAAAATCCTTTTGTACTAGAAGGTTGACATATGGAATTGCAAAATAGAATTCCTCAAGTTATTCGTGCATCCCTTTCACAACTTAAGGATTATCATAGACAATTACATTTGCAGTATGTGCCTTTTTATGTTTGTAATTACAATTTGTTTCATATAGCATAGCATGGCGTTACCAGTTGGACCTTAAATCATTAATCTAGGTTATTTTAATCAACGTTTGACTTACGTTTGTCATATTGTAACCTTGATGGACTAATCTTGGTTAATTCAAGATTTCTTAGAAAATAAGGTTAAATATGAGTGAATCCTAAATTCTCCTTATTATATTTTAAAATGACCTAAGGTTGAGTATACCCCATGTGTGTTTACTGTCAAGGTTAATGTAGTCTTTTTGGAGGGACATTAATTTTGAGCAATGTTAATAGAGTCAAGTCTTTAAGTTGTATGTGGTATTGCACTGCTTTTTAAATTTTGACAAAAAAACCACATGAACAGAGGACTTAGGCTACGTCTTTACTGACATGATATTGTTTTGTGTGTGAATATATTGATACATTAGATATGACATTACCTCTTTGTAAGTTGAAGTCAATTAAAAGTTTGTCGCAGTTTGTCGCTCTCGACAATCTATTGTGGAGGGTGGATGCGATTTAATTTTAGCTTTTAAGTAATTAAATTTTAACTTGAATATTTGATTTGTTTGTTTGAATCTCTTAGGTGATTGATTTTAATTTTAGTGTTTTGTTTTGTTATTTTAGAAACTTCATTTCAAAGTTGACTCTTTGGTTGAAACTTTCAGTAATACGACCATCACTAGTAGTTTCATTGTTTGATATGAACTCTGTTGACTTTACTTTTTGTTTGTAAAAAATTGGATTTAGTATTGACATATGATTGTACATGCACCTTGTTAACTCTATCCTGTTTATAGATGATCAAATTCATGTATATGCACCCTTTCAGCTGAAATTTTAGTCAACACGGACATCATCGGTGATTTAATTGCTTGATTTAAATCTTGTCGATTTTTCTTCTTCCTCATGAAGGATTGAGGTTAGTATTGACATATGATTGTATATGAACTTTGTCAATTTTGTTCTGCTTACAGATGATCATATATCAATTCTGTTCTGCTTACAGATGATCATATATATATATATATATATATATATATATATATATA
>NEWO01000733.1:123125-155910 GCA_003013225.1 Phalaenopsis aphrodite
ATCATTGCCGACAGTAAGCCCATACTCGAGAGCCACCTATGGGGGGAATACTCAAAATTTCACCCATCCTATCTGGCTCTTCCCCATTGGACTTTCTACCTTGCTAGAGCTCCACCTAAGCGACCACCTATCCTTTTAAACTAACCAATTAAAGCTCAGCTTCTCTCCCATGGCTGAGTTTATAAATTAAGGCACCTCACAACTAAATGGGAAGAAGTGCACACACCTTGGGGAAATTCTGTTGAAATTGCTCCAAACCCTTCCTACACTCATATGAAGCTAACCCCCATCATTCTTAGCCACTGCCTCCCACCACAAAACCCTAATCACGCCGTAAAAAACCAAAACCATTTCAGCCATAAACTCAACCTCACCAAAATCCCAAATTGATTGTTCCAAAAGCTTCCCCACAGCTAAAAAACCACTTCTCCAATCGAAATCCTCTTCTCTCGTGGCCTCTACCATAGTCCTGGACCACACCCGAGCCACCCCTTGGCCTAGGTCATACCTAGACCCCTTATTAGAACAAATTACCACTTGGAGGAGGTTCATGGATGCGAGGCGAAGCTTCTCAACCAACCTAATCGAGGCCTCCCCTCTTGGGCAAAGATATAGCTAAAAAATCCTTAAATCTCCCTCGATTTTGGCCTTTTATGAAGAAGATGAACAATCCTTGTCCACCTAGCCATATAGATGTGGTCGTCTCACATAGATGAAGGTTTTGGAACAAATCACACTTAATTTAGTTAAGTATTGATGGAGATCTTAGCTCTAGAGTGTGGACAACTCTCAGGTTATAACACATTATGGTCGATGAACGAATGTCGTCCATTCCCTTGTATGTAAAATGGATTGCGCAAATCAGTTCAAATGACGGGTTTGTGCAATACAAGACTGCAGATCGTGGGTGACAGAGCAAAACACATGGAAAGTGCAGCCAATGGGGAGGCGTTGTGCGATGGTTCGGAGATGCTGAGGATGAGTTGGATGCTGCATGGTTAAGTGGATAAATGCGGGATTTTTTTTAATTAAATAAAAAAAAGTAAATATAAATTTAAAAAATCATATCTTGGTATAGAAAAATCAAAAAAAAAAAAAACATTTTCGTGGTCAGTAACTGAAGAAAATTTAATGGAATAAAAATTAAAATAATAAAATTAAAGAGAACATATTTTGGACAATTAAATTAATTTTCTTTAAAAATTTACAATTATGGGTTTAAGTAATTAAAAAAAATAATTTGAAATCATAAAATACAAACTAAACTTTGATGTCCTAAGTAGCCCTTGGGCAAGTGGCTAGCCATGTTTCACAATTATTGGTACCCTAATGTGAAAGATTCAAGGTGTAACCTTTGGGGTATATTTGTAAATTTGGAATTAACATCCTAGTACATTCATTAAAATAATTTCTTGGGGTAAACCAGTGGAAAAAGGGTAAAATATTTAATAATGAACTCACTGAAGTGATTGCAACGTAAAGGACAGTTATGGTAGCAAACCATCCATGGTCTTTTCTAAAATGGTCAAAATTGCAAATATTCAAATTGTTGGGTATAAGCAGATGTAAAAGTTCAGATGACCAAATGGTAAAGAGGAAAAGATTGGAAACTTCATAATTTACTGAATTGAACCTCAAGTATTGGTTGTAAAGGGCTCATTAATCATTTGATAAAAATTAAACACATTCTACATAACTTTCAGAATTATAAATTTTCCCCTAAAGCCTTAAAGAAACCTTCTAGTGAGTTAGGTTTAACTTAGAAATACTAAGGAGCAATCCAAGAAAATATAAAAGACAATGAAGCATCTTGAAGTATGACAAACTCAGGTTCGATTCAAGGATAAAAATGTGGAAACCCCCGATATTTACAAATACACCCTTCTGGGTTCCACTTGTACAACTTTTACAATAAACTTGGAAATTAGCCATTCACCTCACTCATGGACTAACTAAGACATCAACAAGATTACACTCCTCACAGTCTAAAGTATAATAATATAACTCCTAATTCAACATGGATTGATCAACTCAACAATATAGTAGACCCAAATGAACTTAAAATAGTCTAAGAGACTCTAAAGTTGTTCAGAGTTACTCTCCAAATATCTTTGCAAGATTTTGGACATTCTATAGGACATTGGGACATATTATAATTTGTCGAGGAAAATCATCCTCAAAACAAAAGGACTCACCAAGGTATGAATCGAGGCCCCTTTAAATCAAATTATGCCAATGAGAATTGTACCGCTCCAACTTAACCTACAATAATACCCAATGCTTGGATCTCAAATACAATGCTCAAACCTTTTTAAGCAGCTGAGGAAATTTAAAATGTGGCCACATGTTGATCATCAGAATTTCATAGGTTGGAGGTTTTGGTGATGAGAAAGATATCTAAGTATGCGTGATAATAGAAAAGTGGTGTCTCCTAAAACTATTGACTTTGTGAGGGTACAGGATTGATACTACTATTCATCAACTTTTGGTATAAGGTTGCTCTTGCTCTCATGTGTTGTTGGTGGTTTTGGCCCAATGGTGTGATTGACTTGTGAAATGTCTGATTTGATAGATATGGTAGTTAAAAATATACTTATGGATGAAACCCATATTTTGGCTGCTAAAAAAATGTAAATCTAAATTATTTATCTGCATGCCAAATTAGGAACTTTTTTTAGTGTTGTCTTTTGGTAAGATCATTTGTCAATCACACAAAGAGGGGAATAGGTTTAACCTTCCCTCAATTGCTTGCTGGTAGGCTTTTAACCTATGTTGGGTCTTAAATACATGATGCTGATGGTTACCTGCAGATGTCCCTCGAGAAATCGTTAGGGCTTTGCCCTGATTCTGAGTCCACTTCTTACTTAGATTCTTATACTCAACTTTGATTTTTCATATATGTGTCACTTGACTTTTTATATACACACATGCTCATGTATTTTGTGTTTGCTTAATTTTCTATGATACTTGCACGTTGTATTTGTAATTTTAACTCTTTAACAGTGACATTAGAGGCAACATGTACGTAATACCACTTCCTTTTTACTGCATTTTTACTGTACTTTACGACATGTTTTATTTATGCATAATTTAATATATCTGGAAAGGCCCCTATGGTAGAAAATAATAGGCAACTTGTTTAGGAGGAACCTTGCAAACTCAATGACTTAACAATAATGAATAATTGTCAATCTAAGCACCAACCTTGAACTTGAAACCATAAAATCAAAGAGTTCAGAATAAGCTGCAAGCGAATGGAGGATGACTTCAGATGAATATCAAAACTCAAAAATGAGTTAGAACTACGTCAACAAAACTTTTCCTTAGTCTTAAATAACATAAATTCTTAGGACTTCGAGGTTGTTTGTCAAGCACAACGTAAATCATCACTTTATCTTTAGACCTTTGCATAATCATGTTGTGTAAAAAAGTCATATCTTTTGTTTTAGGATTCCGAGATTGTTCATTCAATAAGACATAAATACTTCTATCTTCCTGGGCAATTTGCATAATTGTATATTGTATAATTGTAAGCCTTAAATTTGAATAAATGGCAGAAGTAAACATTAAATAACTTCACTATCAAGATGTAAAGCCAAAAAATAGGATAGTTTTGGAGATCATTGAGGTTTCCCTCATAGTTTGTGACATCCCCTACATTCGCTTTTTGACTTCGATAATAACTGTTCTTATTTGGTCCATTCTCACTTGACTTTTCCAACAAATAATCATGAAAAAAGCAACTTTGAATTCTTGAAGATGAAATTTCTGATTATTATCGAGGATTTTCTTAAGTGATTTATATTATTTAAGATGTAATTAACTATATGGACATGCTCTTTTAGAGAATTAGGAACCTAGATAATATAAACCATTTCTAATCTTTATATTAGATAGAAGAATTGTCTGTCACAAAATTTGCAAACTAAACAGATGTCATGAATTTTTTAGTTTAAATGGTCGAGCCTACTAACAAGTATTATGCCTACCTCTCGGGGAGGTGTATGCTGAACTTATGTTTGTATGATTATTTTGTAGGTGGAAGATTCAATTAATGTTCACCATAAATTGCATTATGGTTTTGTGAGTTAAAATAACTTAATAAATTGTCATTAGATTTATTTCAGAGGGAGTACTTTTCAGAACTGTGTTTTTCAAACTGAACCGTGTTTATGTACTAAAAGGCATTTCATTCATTTTGTCAACAGACAACACTTTTAGAATTGTGTTTTTCAAACAGGCCAAGTGCTTTTGAACCTCCAGCTTCTGAATAACAGATTTTCAACAACAGCTTTTAAATTGTACTTTTCTACAGTCACAATTGAAACAAACACACCTATAGTTGTGTAACTTGTGTACCACGTACCTGGTCTCCCCGTGAATTGATCACACGTGTTCCACAACTCATTTTTTCATGAGTTGCATGCGACGAGTGAGGACCCCCGCATCAATCGTTGTCCCAAAGTGGCAACACTGAATAGTTATTAGTCTTATGCCCCCACAATACTCTATTGAAATATTTACATTTATACCACTCAATTCTTATCTAATTATAGGGTTGTCAAAAAGTTTGTTGTTCATAAACAACTTGTGTTTGACTCGTTAAATAGCTCATGTTCGATTCATTCATTTAGCAAATGAGTCAAATACGAACATATTTTTTAAGCTTGATTTATAAATGAGCCCAACACGAATTAAGATTTGTTCGTTCGTGTTCGGCTCGATTTTAGCTCAAATTAATTAAATAATATTAATATAATATTTATATATTAAATTTATATATTATTTTAAAAAAAAAATATTTAATTTTATTAAAATTTAATTAATTTTTAGCTAAGATTGTAAATAAAAAATAAAATTTTTATAATAAAAATGTAAATACATATGAATTAGGTGATATGTATGACAATGCTAAAAAAATTTCTCTCAAGTCCCCTCGTGCTTTAATCCCACATCGCATAATTCAAAAATAATTTTGACTCGTTTCTTTCCAAATATTAAACCTCTCTTACATGTAGCTCACTTTTACTCCTTAGCATGACTCCCCCCACAAAACTTTCGAGCTATAGTAATTTTACAATAAAAAAATCAAAATTTTAAATTTAATTTTATTTATGATTTATTAAATTTTAATAGCTTATTATTTTGAGCCAAGCCGAGCTCATGAGCTTAATTCAAATATGAAAAATTAAAAGAAGCCGAACACGAACACATAATTTACGAGCTATTTAGCCTAACCCAAATAAAAAAAATATTCAAGCAAGTCGAACACGAAAAGTTCGCTTAAGCTTATCTCGCTTATTCGCCTAGTTACATATCTCACACTTAAACTTCAATTTTGACATAGATGCAACCTTGCATCTACATGAATATTTCATTTTTAAAAAATTTAAAAAAAAATTGACATTATTATAAAAATGAAAATTTAGGTGTTAGATATGTAAACACGTAAGAATCTAGTGATATATTTGTAAATGCCCATTTTCTTTATTTAAGCTTTGCGAGGCCGTGCACCGCGGGCCTCCTCTTGGCAGCGAACCACTCCCGTCAGCACAGCGATCGTTTTAAAAGCGAAGGCCAGCCAATTCTTCGAAGAGGAGCTCGCACGCCCACCACCTCGTCAACGACTCTCTCTCTCTTCGATGCTTTTATCTCCGCTTGCTTTCTCTTTTTTCAAAATTTTTTCTATTTTTTGTTCCGGTGGTCCGATTGATTCTTAAATATAGAAAATATAATTAAGGCGAAAAGAAAAAGAAAAAACGGAGCGGAGGTGAAGGGAAGAGCTGCCTGTCTTCTCTCCATCGTCTGCATCACGCCCTTCCCTCCGTTTTCTCCTGGTTTATGCATGCCTTCCAGATTTCAATCCAACATTTTCCTTACACGCGACAGTGAGGAGAGGGAAAGGGAGAGGGAGGCGCAAAGAGAGGGAGAGAAAACAATAAAGGGAGGGGAGATCCAAGTTCGAAGACAACGGAGGGAAGTTCGAAGAGAACGGAGGGAGGGGAGGAAAAAAATAAAAGGGAGAGGACAAGGAAAGAAAAGAAGAGTGGAAAGATGCAGAACAATTTTCTGACGAGTATAAGGAGCATGAAGCTGATCGATGGGTGTAAAAGCACGCAGGTATACGCGCTGAATCCCTCGGCCACCGTCGCCACCGCTGCTGAGAGGCTAGCGAGCTTCCGTCCAACGTTCTCCCTTCGCTCTAAATCTATCAGCCAGGAGTCCAACCCAATTAATAACCAGCATCAAAACCATCATCACCATCACACCCTTTCTCTGGATTCCCTCCTATCAACCTTTGGTCTTCCCTCTCCCGATCTCATTCACCCGTCTATCGACCCTTTCTTCCGTCCCATTGAACAAGTGGACGCCCTTGCATCTGCCTACGTCTCCTTATCCTCCTACATTTCTTCATCCCCTTCATCTTCGCATCCGTCCAACTCGCTCTGTAACATCCATCTCGAGCACAGCGCCCTCCTACGCGGCATTGACGATCCGAAGTTGTTCCGCCGCGCTCTCCGCTCTGCGCGTATCCATTCCCGGGATATCCACCACAAGGTTGTCCTGTCCGCCTGGCTTCGCTACGAGCGGCGGGAGGACGAGTTCGAGCCATTCCCTTCCCCTGTTTCCTGCTCCATGACCTCGCCCGCTCTAGAATGCCCCCGTGCCGCGCTCTCTCCGGGCTATGCTCCTGACGTCCCCTTTGATCCCTGCCCCTGCCGCTGCATCGCTGATCCATCTGCCTCCTCATCAACTCCGGCTCGGCCACCTGATCTCGACATAGAAGACATTGATCTCTGGTTTTGCATTGGCGAGGAGGAGATACCTTGCGTACGCGGCAGCATAGCATCCCTATCCAGACCCCTTGCAACGCTGCTCTACGGCGGTTTTGCCGAGACTTGCTTCGAGCGCATTAACTTTACCCATAACGGCATCTCCGCCCGTGCAATGCGCGCCGTTGAAGCTTTCAGTCGCGGTGGCTCCCTAAATGACTATCCGCCGGACACCGTACTCGAGGTCCTTGCCTTTGCTAATTGCTTTTGCTGCGAGGACCTCAAGGCCGCCTGCGATTCGAAGCTTGCCTCCCTTGTCCGCAATTTGGACGACGCCCTCCTCTTTATCGACGATGCTCTGGAAGAAGCGGCTTACCTGCTCGTGGCCGCCTGCCTCCAGGTTTTCCTCCGCGAGCTGCCCAGGTCTCTGCAAAGGCCGGAGATCAACTTAATTTTGTGCAGTTCTGAGGGCAAAGAGCGGCTGGCGATGGCTGGTCACGCCTCGTTTGCTCTGTACTACTTCCTAAGTCAGGTAGCCATGGAGGAGGACCTGAGGTCGAACACTACAGTAATGCTTCTGGAGAGGATGGGTGAATGTGCTTCCCATGGGTGGCAGAAGCAGCTTGCAATGCATCAACTGGGTTGTGTAATGCTTGAGAGGGGCGAGTACAAGGATGCACATAAATGTTTTGAGGTTGCCGTGAATGAAGGGCATGCGTATTCTGTTGTTGGCGTAGCTAGGGCGAAGTACAAAAAAGGGCACAAGTACTCTGCCTATAAGCTTCTAAATAGCATGATGTCTGAGCACCCTTCCTGTGGTTGGATGCATCAGGAACGTTCTTTATACTGCAATGGCAATGAGAAGATGAATGACTTGAGCACTGCCACGGAACTTGATCCAACTCTCTCTTACCCTTATAAATATAGGGCTGTGACACTGGCAGAGGAGGATAAACTTGGTGCAGCCGTTGCAGAAATCAGCAAGATCCTAGGGTTCAAGGTCTCAACGGATTGTCTTGAGCTGCGGGCATGGTTCTATTTGGCTCTTGGTAGTTATGAGTTGGCTTTGCAGGATATCAGGGCTATCTTGACCTTGGATCCTGGTTACATGTTGTTTCATGGGAAGATGCATGGGGATCAACTGATTGATACTCTTAGGCAATATGTGCAGCCCTGCGATATGGCTGACTGTTGGATGCAACTGTATGACCGGTGGTCTGCTGTAGATGATATTGGTTCACTTGCTGTGGTGCACCAGATGCTGAATAACGAGCCTGGAAACAGCAGTTTACGGTTTAGGCAATCTCTTCTTCTGCTAAGGCAAGTGCTTTTGAAATTCATATGATGTTTTTGTCTTTTTTCATGTGCTTGGGTTTTGATATTGATCATGGTGATCCGGAGACTGTGTTTCCTTGTCTTCTGGGATTGCTATTTAACTAAATTATTCAGTAAAGAGGATTTCTCCGACTATTGAAGTTTTACATCTGTGGAATTTATGTCGGTGCATGGAGAAAGTGGAAGTTAGAAAATGGAAAAAAGGGGAAGTACCAGATGCCTTATTGAGTTCTTGTTTGTTTCCTTCACCCCAATGCCTTAATGACACGAGGCATAATGCATTGAATAACCTTTGCTGTTAAGACTACTTTTTATTAAACTTATGAACTGGAAAATCTAGTCCCATTGTAGCGTTTACATTTCTGCCGGGAATCTCTGTTCTTCTTTATTGATATTGTATCATAGAAACACGGCCTTATGCTATAACAACGCATACCATCACGTGAACCTTTAATATCAACCTGGAAAGTGTTTCTGGAAAATCATATTATAGTTATTGATTTATGTGTTTAACTTATGCTCTAAATCATCATATTTGGTGTTTTTTAAATGTAGGTTGAATTGTCAGAAGGCTGCAATGCACAGTCTGCGGATGGCTCGAAATCATTCGACTAGTGAACATGAGAGGCTTATTTATGAAGGTTGGATTTTATATGACAGTGGTCATCGCAAGGAAGGACTGGCAAAGGCAGAAGAGTCTATTGCTCTTCAGAGATCATTTGAAGCTTTTTTCCTGAAGGCATATGCTCTAGCTGATACAAGTCTAGACCAGGCATCTTCTGCCCAAGTTATTCAGCTATTGGAACAAGCCAATAGCTGTGCTTCTGATAACCTCCGAAAAGGGCAGGTGAGTATTTGGTTGTCACACATTCACAAATGATATTTTCTTCATTATTTTTCTTGATAGTCGACCTGATTTTATAAAAAACATTGTTTTGAAAGGCACATAACAATATGGGAAGCGTTTATGTGGATTGTGACATGCTGGATGAGGCTGCCGAATGCTACATGAAGGCTCTGGGCATCAAGCACACACGTGCCCATCAGGGTCTGGCTCGTGTTTTTTATCTTAAGAACCAAAAGAAAGCTGCTTATGATGAGATGACAAAGCTGATTGAAAAGGCTAAAAACAATGCTTCAGCGTATGAAAAACGATCAGAATATTGTGATCGTGACATGGCAAGAAGTGACCTTAATATGGCATCAAAGTTGGATCCTCTGAGGACCTATCCTTATAGATACAGGGCTGCAGGTGAGCTCTTATTTATCACTTAACAACCACTTCTTATGGGCATCAATGAATTCCTTTTGATTACTTATTTATTAGTTTCACTTTTTCAACAAACCTATCTTTTAGCCATATTGAAGTGGAAGATCATGTAGGCATGCATAGCCACTGTTCATCTTTTCCAGATCATTTCTTTTTGATCAAATTTAACTTCAAATATCAACCTTGTTTCACATAATGTTAAAAATGATTTGATTTCTGATTTTTTTTAAATAAAACAATTAAAAATTGGAGAACAGCTTTGGAAAAATCCATTCAAGGCTTGAATTTGTTTCAAATTGGCTGTTCATAATTTCAATCAAATGATGAGCCGATAAGCTGTAAGGTTGAATATCTTGATATTTTCATGTGCCTCATCCTCTTGATGAGTCTATAGGTTCCATTAGAACTTTTTTAGTGATTAATCTATGGCATCTATGTTGGTATGATTTATGCAACATTTTGACACTCTTGATACGACTTTTTGTTCAATTTTTCTCTGTTGTGCATTGTTATGTTCATCATTAGTAGGACCTTTTGTTAAACTATTTGGGCTCAGCTATTTGAATTATAATTTTCATTCATCTATGTTGAGTGCTAATATTAAGCCAATTTTGCAAAACTTTTATTCTTTTTGGTCTAGCCCTTTTCTATTTAATCCTTTTACATATTTTTAACTGGCTTTCAAATTGATGCACATTTCTATCCTTTTTTTTGCATGTCCAAATCACTTACGTTTCTTATTTTCAACATTATTTCTATTAGACATTATTCTCAGCGTACCTTTGATATACTTGTTTTTCAACGCATCTTCCTTATTTTTCTGGAAATTCATATTAAGTTTCTCATATTTTCACACAAAAATTCTTTGTGAAACTTCTTTAGAACCTAACACAATATAATTGACCCTATTATAGTTTTATAAAATCTCTTTTAAGGTCTATATTCTATTCTTTTATTGCATACCATAATAGCATTTTTTCATTATAATAATCTAGCCACTCCATATTTTATATTCTTATTTATGTTCTTATTCTTTTGCTTAATAGATCTAATATTTTTAAACCTCTTCATCTTCTAGTAGTAATTGTTTATGATTGATACTATTGCTGACATAAATTACATATTAGACGCTATAACTATTTTCTTAAATCCTATGCCCTTTTAATTGCTTTGTGGATTGTTTATTTGAATTCGTGAGAGCTTTGCAAATCCTGAAGCAATATTCGAGGATGTTGTTGTCTCCTTGCTTTTAAGTTCGGGTTAGCATTTTGATCTCATCAGCAAGGGTCATGCATCTATTTCTTAGTTGAAGATAGATGAATGTCCATGTGTCTTATTACCTGAGTTTAGTTTAAAAGATCCCATCTCGAATTCCACCAAGATATGTTGTTTAAGAACTTGTATTTTGTAAGTGAAACGATTTAAATCACAATTTATCATGTCATTTCATTTGTGAGAAGTAGCTGTAATAGATTTTAGAGGATGGGCTGTGTGCTTTTGACGGAATTTCATGCTACATGTTAGGTTTGGAAATATTTATTCTGAACTATATTATATTGAATTTGTTTTGAGAATATTTTTAAATTAGTATTTTCAGAGTTATGCTGCCTAAGAACATAGATTTCTTTTTGGCGAATAGATTACTAATTTACAACCAATCATTTACCTCTTTATCTTTCTATTGATGAAAATTTCGTAGTCCTCAGAAGCATTTAAAAGCCTCTTAAATTATATTTTCATTCCGAGGATGAATAGCCTTGAAGGAGAGTATTTTTTAAACCTTGCAAATGTTCGCCATGTAAGAATTTAGAAAATCTGAAAGATGGTCCAGTGTGGACCTAAGGTCATTTCTAGGAGACTTTATCTTCTATGAAAAAGTTTGTCTTTTCTTAAAGTCCAGGTGATCAACAATTTTAATATTTTTTCCAGCTTTTATCACATGAACCAATTTTCAATGTGCTGTGCTGAAAACAGTAAGCTTCTTATGGGAAAGTGTTTATATTATTGATAATCTGGCACCTTCCAAGATACTGAGGTCATAACAACATTTAATTGATCCTCTCTCTCTATGTTTGCATGTTCTGACAACCTTCAAAATGAGTTTTCAAGTGATTTGCATTCCAATTTTCCCTGAAGTAAGACAAGGAAACTGGCTACTCAAACTCAACTTGGAGATTGTCACTGTAGGAGTGAATGCTATTTGTTTTTTATTTTTATCCTATCATAAACTGTGAAGGTATGAAAAAATGAAGACATGAAATAAACAATGAAGATGTTCTTTTGAGAAGCATTAAATGAGTTTTCTCAAAAAAAAAAAAAAAATTTAAAGAGTAAATGAACAAACTAATGAGACATATGTTGGATTGATTTAAAATATTAGAGTGAAATTAACCAACAAGGTGTATTGATGTAAAATTTGGGTAATGTCGTATTTATGAGATTTGAAGTTTTGTTGATGAGATTGTAGTAGCTTGATCATCAGTAAAGATTTGAAACCAAGGCGTTGGTTGGATTAATGAGATGTGTCTGTTGTTGGGGGGCGGTGGTGGGGTCCAAATTTTCAAAACCCATGGATTTGGAATGCAATACACTCGATGCAGTACACTCGGTTGGAGAAAGTATGTTATTGTAAATGTTTAAGAATAAAAAAGATTTTTATGAGAGTGATAGTTATAAGAAGATCAAAGACATGAGTCTTACATACAGATCGGTAGTAATGGATCAATGACCTAGAAATGTTTTGATCTCAAAGAATCAAAAAGGATTCTATTTAAGGTGGCGATTGACATTATTTTAAAAATATGGATATGTAGGTTTTGTTAGAGGCACATGACTGTACTTAGGGTCTGTTTAAGACAGCTTTCGGCCTGCTTTGTATTTCAGACCATCACCACATTTTCGTTTGGAGAATAAATTTCTTTCTATTTTTTAGTAATTTATGTGGTGACAAGCTATTTTTTTCAACTTGATCTGTTAAAGTGCGGTGGTCGTAATAAAGCTACTGTCTGATTTTCTTTTTTTTCTTAAATATAAATTCCACCTCAACTTTCTAAGAAGTTGGTATTTCCACCATAGCTGTACAACCATCTTTATAAAAGCTGCAAACACCCCAAACTCCTTCGCTTTGGTTTATTGAAAACAAAAAAAACAAAAAAGAAAAACATTTGGGCATGCCTTCGTGGAGGTGCAGGTGTAGGGTTTTTGTTTTTTTGGATAAGGGCTCTAATGCAATAGTTCATGGGCACAAGTTATTGGTGGGATTTTTGTCTATGTCAAACTTGTGATTTATGTGGGCGTTGTTTTTATCTGTCTCTAGGGTTGGTAAGTGTGTCTGCATATTTGATATAGTTTTATAGATTTCAATTTGTTTGAGTTTATTGTCTATGGAATTAAAATAATTAAATTATGATTAAGTTAAATTTTGATTAAAACTAATCCTATGCCAACCTTATTTATGAACGAATGCTGTGTCTATAAATAATGGTCTAAAGTATGTAATACATAACCTTCAATTTGAACAAGAGTTTCCCACCAATTTTTACTCTTATGAGTGCAAATTAGATGCCTGATTCATTAAATCATTGTATAAGTGTAACAACCTAGTTAAGGGGAAACATCTCATTTGGCCATGGGGTTTTTTTTTTCTGTGCTTCGGCAATTTCGTTCATTATTAATTTCTTTTACGTAATTTGTTATTATTAGTTTAGTACTCTTTATTTTGGTCAAAAAGTCATACATCATACATCAATTTATGTGAAAATAATTCATTTGCTTATTGATTTTATTTGTTTCCATATTCTTGTTTAAGTTTTTAAATTTTTACTCATTTTCTTACCAATTTGGCGTAAAGAATACTATTGATTATTTGCATTAGAAAAAGTTGGCTTAATTAGTTAGTAATTTTCGAATATTTAAATTTTCTTAGCATGAAAGCATGCTACACATGCTTTTAGTTGCATTTGGAAACTCTATTATCAAATTGGTGCCAGTCTTAGATTTTAACGAACTGTTAGAAAGCAATATTTATCAGAGAAACGTTACTGGTTGTGAATTGGATGAAATTTTAAGAACTTATTACAATTAATTGACTAATCTGTTGAACAAATAAAATCAAATATGTGATGGCATTACTATTGTTAAATTAAGAATTGTTAACTTGGAAGCCAATAAGGTTCATGCATGTGAACCTGATGTGGGTTCCAATCACAATGGCTGAATCAATTCATTTTGAATGATATTTGTGGTAGCAGATAAATAAATCTTTTAGATAATTCACGATCTTTATCAACGACGTTTTTGGAAATCATAGATGACAAAATTTTAATATAAATGATGTTGATAAGAGTAAAGTGAAAGTGTTTATATGTGATGGTAAAATTAATCTTAGTTTTAATGTTCAATTATTAGATGTAGATGATCTTTAAGATAACTGTTAAAATGAAACTACTTGATCAAGCTAAAATTTATTAAATGAGTATCAAGAGGTAAAGAGAGAGGTGAGGAATGGAACCTACAATAACTTCACAGTTGAAATAAAAGAATTTATTGAAAAACAAATTTTGGCTTTTATCATATCGTGAAAGATGTTTGAGGAGTGGAGGAAGAGTATTTTGGTCCCCATTTTTAAGAATAAAGGGGATGCACAAGAGTGTGGAAATTATAGAGGAATTAAGTTGATGTGTCATACTTTAAAATTATGGGAGAGGGTAATTAAACATAGGATAAGACGTATTACAAAGGTTTCTCATAATCAAATTGGATTTATGTCGGGCAGGTCTACTATGGAAGCTATAAATTTATCGAGAAGTTTGATGGAGAAGTTCAGAGATAACAAGGAGAGTTTACATTTGATTTTTATTGATTTAGAAAAAACTTACGATAATGTTCCAAGAGATATCCTTTGGAGAGTTCTTGAGAAGAAAGGTGTTGATATGACTTATATTCAAGTCATTAAAGATACGTATACTAGAGCTTTTACTTTTGTTCGAACTGAAGGAGGATTGACCAAATATTTTCCTATTTCTATTGGATTACGTCAGGGATCAGCTTTAAGCCCATATCGTTTTGCTTTAGTTATGGATAGTTTTACTGGACATTTACAGGAGGATGTACCTTGGTGTATGCTTTTTGCTGATGATATCTTTCTTGTGGATAAGACGAGAGAAAAAACCCAGGAAAAAACTTGAATTATGGAGGTCTACATTGGAGTCTAAAGGCCTTCACTTGAGTAGAACTAAAATTGAATACATGAAATGTAATTTTAGTAGTAGTAGCTCTAGTGACGGGTGATCAAATTATTAAAAGGTGTGAACAATTAAATATCTTGGGTCTATTGTTTAAAGCGATGGTGATATAGATAGGGATGTTAATAGTAGAATTCTAGTTGGTTGGTTGAAGTGAAGGAATGTTTCGGCCCTTTTGTGTGATAGAAAAGTACCGCTTAGACTGAAAGGAAAATTTTATAAGACGGTGGTGAGACCTGCAATGCTTTATGACACTGAATGTTGGCCTTTAAAAGAGAAGCATAATACTAAGTTAAGTGTTGTCGAGATGAGAATGATTAGGTGGATGAGTGGCTTTACACTTAGAGACAAAATACTAAATGAATATATCCGTGATAAGGTTGGTGTGGCTCCTGTGACGGATAAAATTAGAGAAAGTCATCTTAGATGGTTTGGTCACATTAAGCGTCAACCATCTAATGATCCGATTAGGAAAGTACTTGTTTTAGATTCGACTTATGTTAAGAAAGGCAGAGTTAGACCTAGGAAGACTTGGGCTTATTGTATAAAAAAATGATCTTAATTTAGTAGAACTAAATAGGACGCAATGGAGAAAAAGGATTCATGTAGCCGACCCCACGTAGTGGGATTAAGGCTTTTTTGTTGTTGTTGTTGTATCATATCGTGAAAGACTAGTTGATGAATTTAAATCTCTAAACTAAGACATTAAATATTTTAATGAATGAATAAATAAAATTGAAGATATTTAGTTGCATTTTGAGATCATTAAAATCCAAACATCACACATTTTAGGTTTAAGTCTAGATTGAGACCTGACAACCTCATAGATGTGGCATCTCACACATTTTATCACTTGTGCGCGCTTTTCAATTTGTATTGTACTTTGAACAAATGCTAAAATTGTTTATGCCTACAAGTTATACAACATATTTAAAGAGTTAATTCATTATTTCATCAAAGTAATCAAGTATAATTTATTGTACTTGCATTGTCTAAAAGAAGTAAAATTGCAATAAATAAGGATGCTAAAGTAAAATCAACTATATCTACATTTGGTTCTATGATTTTTGTAGATGCATGTTTTAAGCCTAATCAAACGCTTTATTCTATAGTATGTCCTAGTAGAAATTTGCATATTTTGTTAGAGTCTAAAGATGATGAAATTTATGATTGCTATATTATTTATTAATATATGAAGAAATTAATGATTTTGAGGATATTTTATTGAATAAACTTTTAATGTCAGTTATTGCATCATAATTATTTTGTGGTTGAATTTGATTCGATTCGAAAAACTTCTTAAAATAATTTTCAAACATGAGAAGAAGTTTAGCAGTAGATCTAAATCTATTATAGCTTGCATGAAGTTGAAATGTAAACCTCGTGCATTAATATATTAAGTAGTTTGGGTAGATAAAAAATGCTATATTTATGTCTTAAAGGTGTTTAGTTTTAATTCAATTGGCTAATTATAGATAGAATAATGTGAATCTGTTGTGCATAAATGTTCCTCATGTCATTTTAGGTAGAAATTGATTGTCAATTTTTGATGTTACTCAATTTTGATGATTTGATAACATATAAGCTTTTAAAACAAATTTGAGAAAACTAGGATTAAAACCTAAAATGCCTTGGGAAAACTAAATCTATACAATAATACAGTGCTACCAATTAGCTAAAGTTCTTGAGCATTTGAGTAAACAAGCACTTGAAAAGAGTGCAAGAAAAAAGGTGTGTTCTATATGCTTTAGCATTTTTTAAATTGAATAATGTGAAACTTGAAGTTGGAATGATTTTAAAAATATTTTTCTTGATGAACTTTCTAATCAATTACCACCACTTGAAACTTATTCATGCTTTTGAGTTAGTTCTTGGATCTTCATTACCTAATTTGTCGCATATAATAAAGCCATCAAAATATGTTGAGTTAAAAGGATAACTAGGTGAGTTGCTTTTTGGGTTAAAAAGATAAGTTGGTGATACCGATACTAGCTGGATTTATTGGAACACAAAAGCAAACTTTTGTTATTATAGAAGTAGGGTTACAAAGTGACTCAATGAAAAGAGAGAAACAATGACAGACCAATCACTTGCTAGGGCTCGAAAGAGGAGATTCGAGAGTGGGGTGGCGTCAACAATGTAGTGTGGGTATGGGGAAGAGGTGGTGGCAGTGAGATGGGTCCGGAAGGGGATTTTGGGGCCCGATAGGTGGGCTGAAGTACTGGCTGGAGGGTTGGAAAAAAAGGATTGGCTGCCAAATTGAGCACCAGGGTGTTAGTGTGTAGGTCGAGCAACTGACAGCGAGGGTAGGTTGCAGGGAAGTGGCGACAGGGAGTTAAGAGTGTAGTTCGGGTATGGACATCAAGCGTAGGCGATAGGAATGGGCAACCAGGTGTTAGGATGAATTATGGGGAGGTCGAGGGTGTAGGAGAGGAGAGGAGAAGGGTTAGGTGAGGGTAAAAGAAAAGTTACAACACAACCTCAGAATAGGATACAAGCCGAGCACCGCCACTTCCTTGGATACAACCCTAAAATAGGGAGAACAGACCACACAAGGCTTTGAAATCTGCAAACAACAACATTATATAGTCTCCTATTGGAGGAGAAAAGGAAAGCAGTAGGAAAAGACACTCTCACACAGAAGGAAGGGTGAGAATACTCTAAAGAATACAAGGCTTTCCAAAAGGGGAAAAACACACAAGGAGGGGCGGTAGTCCCGCCCCCTGCACAGAGCTCTCAAAGCTCCACTCACAAGATCTCATGAACTTGCTGCTTGGATCGGTCTTTGCTTTGCCAAAATAGTTGCAAGCCGATTCAGTTGGCTGGTGGTTTTATTAGCACCACTCATCAGGAGTGGCTTTTAGCGCCCCGCATCAGTCTCCCGGGGTTGGAGAAGCTTCAATCTCATTTCTTGAAGCTTTCAGCTCTTCAAAGTATAATATCAGGTCTGCGATGTTGAATGTGGCTGAAACGTTGTAGTCTCCAGGGAGGTCGATCTTGTAAGTGTTGTCATTCAGCTTTTGAAGTACTCTGAAAGGTCCATTTGTGATTCAAATCTTGATTGTTAGCCAAGGGCTTCACTCAGTCATATGTGATTGACTATCAAGGAACCTTTACACATGTTTTCAAACTTAATATGATTTGGGTTCTACTCTCTCTTGCAGTAAACTAAGAATAATATTTATACCAAGTTGATGTCAAAAATACATTCTTAAATGACGATCTTGATGAAAAAGTTTGCATAATCGTACATCTGGGCTTGAAAAATTGGTCGAATAACAAGTTAGCTTGCAACTTGAAGCTCTTATATGATTTGAAGCAATATCCTCATACTTGGTTTGGTAACTTTGTCAAACAATAATTACAAACGGATATGATTGTGTGTCAAGCTAATCATACCTTATTTGTTAGATCCAATCTTAATGGTAAAATTATTATTCTCATCTTATATGAACATGATATTAACTTGATAAGTGATGATTCAGAGGAAATCATAAGACTAAATAAGTTGTTTACAACAGAATTTGAGATCAAGGCCCTTGGGACTCTTTGATATTTTCTAGAAATCTTGGTGGATCGGTTAAAGAAGGGAATTATCATATATCCCAAAGGGAATACACCTTAGACTTATTAAGTGAAACTGACATGTTTGGGAATAAACCTATCGACACATTTATGGATTCCAACAAAAGGTCGAACAGAAGTAAAGAAAACAGTTCAATTGACAAAAGAAGATATCAAAGACTTTTGGGCAAGCTACTCTCCTATCACACACAAGGCTTGATATTGCATGCTCAGTTAGTTTAATAAGTCAGTATATGAATAATCCAAGTGAAGATTATTTGGAAACTGTGACTAGAATTCTGAGACACTTGAAGGTGAACCTTGTACATGATTTGTTCTTCAAAAGATCTGAAAATCGTGAGATTGAGGTATACACAAATGCTAGTTGGGCATTAGAGGCAACTGATAGAAAATCAACCACTGAATGCTATTCATATGTCTGTGACAATCTCCTTGCTTGGAGAAGTAAAAAATAAGCTCTCTTGGAGTAGTTTAGAATTTGAATATCATGCTTTTGCACTAGGAATATGTGAGAGAATATGGATTTAAAGGCTATTTATGGAACATAAGGTTAAGACAAGGCACAATGAAGATATTCAGTGATAGTCAAACAACTATTAGTATAACAAAAAATTCTGTGTACCATGATAGAACAAAACACATAGAGATTGTCCGATACTTTATTTAAAAGTGTTAACTATGGAATTATTTTGCTAATCTATATTTCAATACCACTTCAGATTGTTGATTTACTCACCAGAGCACTACTAAGGGTCGGTCAAGATGAATTAAAGCTCAAGTTTGGCAGATTGTCACCATTGAAGTAAACATTTCAACATTATAATATTTTTGGGTCTTCCACCAGAGTGTGCTTTGGCTGATTTTCTTCTTAATAGCTTTAGAGCACTCAATTATTGGAAGTGATTTTTTTAAACATAAAAAGGAGAAATAAAAATCTTTTCCCAAATTTTGCTATAGTAAGACATGATGTTTTTTTGACACACATTAGGAAAGCCTTTGAGGTTTTACAAGATGAAAAGTTTTTGAATTTGATGAAGACTTTATTGTTACTTCATTTGTAATTTTTCAAAACTTTGTTGTGTCTTCGGATGGATTATCTATAGAATATGAAAATGTTAAAATGATTAATAATTGACTAAAATCTACTTGCATGTGCAATTTTTAGAGTTCTCATGATTTGGTTATTTTTTATAAATTTCTCATTGAAGGCTTAAGAATGGTTATGGATCCAATTATAAGTTGTAAAAGTGGGAAATTTAAATGAACTGAATTTTTCGATCCTAAAGAGAAACTCAACATAGCATCTGTATTTAAATTGTTTGATTTTAATTAAGAGTTTGAGGTTTCTTGTTTGTATTTGAAGTGTAATTTTGAATAATTATTTTGAGGAGTGGAGTTAGTTAGGACAATCCATTGTATTCTATAGTGAAGCTAAATGAGGTTAAGTAAAAAATATTTAGGATATGATAGAAATTCTATGTTTTCATGCATGCTCTTTGATATTAGAGACATGGTTTGTTATCTTAGGAGTTTGTATTATATTCTGATCATTAAGTTTTGAAGTATTTGAATTTTCAATTGAAGTTGAGACAAACATTCTAGGTGTATTTTTTTTCCCAAATGAATCTTTTTTTTTTCTGGACACTATTGAATTTGATAATAAACCTATTGATGTTTTGAGTTGAGCTTTTGTTCTTTTACATAGAATGCTAGTTAAGGTTATTTGTTTTGATCTTATGAAAGGATAATATGCTATTTGGATTATGGTGGGATTTATCAAAACTTAAAATATTTATTAATTTTTTTCTTACCAAAGATTACATGATTAAAAACAATTATTTTGTTGAAGGTTCTCTTCTTTGTAATCCTAAGTTCATCGGTATGGGATTTCTTTATTTTAGAATTGCATGTTCGGAACATTTTGACAAATATAGGACTTGTATTGACTCAAGATACGCATTTCTGACTAAATTGAAAGAGATGTAGCACAATTGTTTACAGCGCGCGACTCGCCTTATCTACAAAAGGCAAAAATTAAAACATAAGACTGCATAAACTCCTGCTGAATTCATATAAAACTTGGAAGGATAATGGTATGGACTATGGACTTTGTATTTGGTTTCATCATGAGTGCTAAGAAAAAATTATTTTATTTTTTAGTAGGTTAAATCATTTTTCAAAATTGTTATTTCATACTAAGTCTGAAAATTATTGTTGCATGTTACATTTTTAAAATATATTTTAATGAAAGAGCTAAAATATATTGTTTACTAAAAAATTGTTTGTTTTGAGAGGCAAAATTAACATGATAATTATAGAAAATTCTTTGGAAAAACATGGGAATATATCTTAAAATATTCAATCATTTAGGAAATATTTGCCATCAGAGGTTGTTTTTCGTACTTACATGACACTCAAAGTCCATTGGTGCACTGGATTGAAGGCATAAATGTGTAATTTTATTAAATAAAGATAAATAAAATTACTTTCTTGAATAAGTTTGTTATACATTTCTTTCCCTCGTTTAATATATATCGGTCCCATAAAATTCAATTTCAATTATCCTTTAAATTAAAGTTTTATTTGATACACTGGAAATTAAAATCTATCATCAAACCCAACATAATCCACAACTTTTTTGTTTAAATAATTCTTAAAATTCCTATTGAAATCACGGATAGTCGCAAATTGAACTGCAAAAATCTTTTGTACATGACTTGTGAACTATACTACATATAGCCACAATTTACAATAAAGTTTACCGTAGGAAGGTCCAAATGTCACACGAGTAGTCTAGATTTGTAGGCATGAATCAGTTCTTGTACCAGTAAGGTGAACTACTATTAAATAGAGAATCGACAAATCGACAAATATAACATGAATCAGTTCTTGTACCAGTAAGGTGACCAAACCATCTAAGGCGACTCTCTCTAACCTTGTCTACCATTGGAGCTACTACAACCCTTTCACATATATATTTGTTTCACATTTTGTCTCTAAGTGTAAAGCCACTCATCCACTTGAGCATTATCATCTCAGCAATACTTAATTTAATGTTATGCTTCTCTTTTACAGGCCAACATTTTATGCCACAGCATTACAGGTTTCACCACCATCTTATAAAATTTTCCTTTAAATTTAAGCTGTATATTTCTATCACAATAAGCTCGATGCATTCCTCCACTTCAAAAAATTAAATTATGCTAATAACATCCCCATCTATATCATCACCACTTTGAACAGTAGACTCAAGCATTATCATCTCAACAATACTTAGTATAATTTTATGCTTCTCGTTTACAGGGCAACATTTTGTGCCACAAAGCATTGCAGTTTTCACTACCATTTTATTAGATTTTCCGTTAAATTTAAGCGGTACTTTTCTATCACACAATAAGCCGGATGCATTCCTCCACTTTAACCGGCTTGAATTTTGCTAATAACATCCTCATCGATATCACGACCACTTTGAATAATAGACTCGCTATATTTAAAAAGATCAGTCCTTTTAATAACTTGATCACTCATTGTTATAACACCACTACTAGATCTACTACTATTTAAATTACATTCCCTGTATTCAGTTTTATATTTACTCAAACGAAAGCCTTTAAACTGACCTTCATAATTCAAGTTTCTCCTGAACTCTCTCTAGTCTTATTCACAAGAAAGATATCATCAACGAAAAACATACACTAAGGTACATTCTCCTGTAAATGTCCAGTATGGACATCCATAACTATGGCAAATAGATATTGCCTTAAAGCCAATCATTGATGTAATCCAATCGAAATGGGAAAATATTTTGTCGATCCTCTTTGTTCGAACATAAGTAACAACTCTAATATACATATTTTCTAGAACTCTCCAAAGTACTCTTGGAACCTTATCAAAGCTTTATCCTCTCTGCACTTCTTAATCAAACCTCATAATAAATGTATAGGTTCTTAATAGACTTCACGAAATGAATCCAAATTAATTTTGAGAAAATTTTGAGTCATGTCATAACTTGTGCTCAATTATTCTCTCATATAATTCTAATGTATGACCTATTGCATCAATTTTATTCTTAAAAATATGAACCAATAGATTCTTTCTCCACTCTTCTGAAATCTTTTTTAGTTTTTACAATAATATTAAAAAGTTTAGTAATTCAAGAAATTCCCAGATTTCATAAACATTTATATTTGTATTGACATAATATCAGGTCCCACTGCTTTATCACATTTCATTTTCTTTAAAGTCTCAATAACTTTTGTTTTATCGACGGTAGAAATAAAAAGTTTTGTTATTATTTGTGGTGTTAGGATTAGTGAAGGTGATTGTATTTTGACAATCTTCAATGGATTAGCAGGAAATTATAACATGAATAGAATTGAAAAATATTTATGTAAAAAAACTTGACATTAGATTCAACAATTAGGATATGGAAATGAAGAGCTGTCTTTTTATTTTAATGTAACATCTATAGAAGTGCTAAATTTTTAAGTAAAACAATTTTAATGTATTTAACAATCAGGATCGATTCATGTAGTCCACTCTAGCGCTTGAGAGTATTATTCTTAACCATAAGGTTGTGTTCAATGCCTAACACATATGGGTCTGTATGCTGAGTTAATAATAATAAAAGGAAAGAAAATAATTAAGGCCGGCAAAATGAGAGTTGCTTTGCCACAATTCATTTTCTTTGAAGTCTACAAATTTGGATTTATCGATGGTAGAAATAAAATATTTTGTTATTATTTACGATATTAAGATCACTAAAGTCGATCGTATTACTACAATCTTCAAAGAATTATAAGGAAATTATAACATTAATAGAAGTGAAAAGATATTTTTGTAAGATGAGCTTAACATCTGATTCAACAATTATGATATGCAAATGAAGAGCTGACTTTTTATATAATGTAACATTTATGGAAGTATAAAATTTTTAAGAAAAATAATTTTAACGCCTAATTCAACAATCAGGACAGATTTATGTAGCCCATTTTGTCTAGCGCTTGAGATTCTTATCCTTAACCGTAAGGTTTTGTATTCAAGGCCTAGTACATATAGGTCTGTATGTAAGTTAATAATAATAAAAGAACAAAAAATAATCAAGTCCGATAAATTGAGAGTTGTCTTTTTTTCTTGTACTACTCACAGATAGAAAAAAATCTTTCAAGGTATAACTCATGTTGTGAATGTCAAGATCGAAGAAAGTCATAAAACAAATAAAACACATTTTCTAAGAATTTGATGTTCAAGCCAACTATGTTAAGGTATTTGTTGTGGCACAAAAGAGTATTAAGATTTTTTTTGTATTGAATAGTTGAAAAACATATTAGTATAAAAATATAAAGTGGTTGTTGGCTCTCTTTCACCGATATAGATTTTTTATTTGAAAATTGGTCAATGATTGTTGCATCCTCTTGTCAAGGCTTGTTAGTTGGATGGTTCATTACATCATTGTTTTATATAATTGTTCTAAGACCCGCATCTTAACTTTGTTGTCATATTTGATATTTTTATTCCATTCTCCAAAGAAATGTTGATTTTTCTATATTCTCCACTGCAGTGCTAATGGATGATCACAAGGAAAACGAAGCCATCTCTGAGCTCTCGAGAGCATTATCTTTCAAACCCGACCTTCAGCTCCTTCACCTGCGCGCTGCTTTCTATGATTCAATTGGCAATACAGAAGCCGCATTACGAGATTGCGAGGCAGCACTATGCATCGAGCCCGATCATGCTGATACACGTGAACTCTACTGCAAAGCTCGTGCACGAGCCGCAGAGCAACAGTAGCAGCACATTTTCCATGTTTTACTTGTTTGAAAAATGCATTTTTTGGATGCATTAAGCATGGAGCCAGCCGAAGTGGTGAGGAAAGCGGTATGTATATATCTTAACAGTGAGTCCATTCGGGTTTCACGTCAGAGCTCATACGCTGTAGAGATTTTACAAGCAATGCTGCTTATTGCTGCCATCAAAATTGAACTTTTTTCATAGGGCGGCTTATTTCTTTTCAGAACGTCTGTATACAGTTTTTCCCATGTTCAAAATTGAATGGGGTACCATTTTTTCCCGGCTCAAGTGCTGAATTATTTTTTCAATGATAAAGAATTTTTATTGGTTTCAGGTTGAGGAAGTACTTTAACCATTACTAGATTCCTGCGCCGAAAATAATTTTAGTTCATTTACATAGATACCATCCAATTCTTATGTATTCACATGTCTAAACACCTAAACTTCACCTTTTACATTTGTACCACCCAAATCTTTCTTATCACGTTAACTTGAAAAAAAATGAAGTACTACAATTCGTTCATTGTAAGTTGGAATGTTTGTAAAAATTGAAGTATTGCTGTTATGTATGTAAATAAATAGGAATCGATTGGTTGTATGTAATCTTCCAAATATTTCAAACTCCTTATTGTTTATTACTACTGTATCTTTTGGCCTTACAGCATACTTTGGAAATTCAATGGAACGTTGAAGTGAAAATGTGCGCTTATACTTCGAAGGGAAAAAATGGTTGTCCTGCGAAGATTTAACCAGTATGTCCTTTAGTTTCTGTGGATCCCCCCTTCAAATTGACAAATTCTTCAGAAAAAAAGGGTCATAAACTTCCTGGTTTTTAGAAGTTTTTAATCATGTTATGCGAAGGTGAGACTCGCATCTACGCTTCTGTAAGCCTTTGAAAGGTAATATTTATTTTTTTTCGAGTAATGATCTATTATATACAATTTGAATGCCTGTAAAGTTGATATTTATCATTAACTTTTTTTTAAAGAGTTGATGTTTGTGTTTAAAATAGAGAAGTGTTTCGGGAGTATTACATGACACGAAAATATTATGAAGGCTTAAAATAAATACATTGATACCATTAAAGATGAAATAGAAGATAAATTGGCTTGCTTGAACTCGTCCAAGAAGTACGAAGATCCACGAATTAAAATAGTAGATAAGGTTAAAATAGAAGGAATAGAAGAAATAGATTTCAAATATAAAGTAGGCTTAAGTGCACCATTCTTTTCATTTTTCTTATTGCATTTTTAATGAAAATTGTCTTGACTGCTTAGAAAAGCCTCCAAGCATTTAAAAGAAGTTCTTTTATAAGGTAGATTAAATGTTTATTTAGTTAATTTTTGGTCAAAGTTTATTTAGATCTATGATTGAGTTTTCTTGTGGGTTTATGCTCAAATAGTTATCTATCTTATCCAAAAGATCAATCTTATTTATGGAGAATGACTGCAACTATTATAGGGACGGAGGAATTGCTGATTGTTTGCAAGTCGGGTAGAATTATTATGGAGAAGGATGAATTAAACTTATTAACATCCCATGATTCCATACAAAAGATTCAATAGTTAATTGTCTTTAAGTATTATTTGGCTTTGATTGTAATATAAAAACTTTCTTATTGTTAACTGTTGGTATCTAGTTCGCGAGCTTTCCGGAAGATAGGACTTGGGGATAAAAGTCACAATTAACTCAAACTTGGGTCGTTAGTTTGATAGCAACCTCTAAATTGAGCTTAAGCTTAAGTTGCACAAACAAGTTGAGCTCAAATCTAGGTCATTGATCTAATGGCATTCTCAAGTTCGACTTGTGAATATAAGGCATCCAATGAAGGCTGATGAAGAATTCATGATTGATGATTGGAGCTTGTCAAAGAACATTTTGATATCAGCAAGGAGGTTACAATGGAAGTTAGTTGGATGAAGGATTGACACCAGCATAATTTTTAAGAAGATGAAGCTTTGATGGGGATAGGCATTTAGTATGCATTGAGCTTTGTTTTGCTGATTGAAATTTAAAATTATTTTTATTTTCCTAGAAAGGTGAGCCCAAAGGATAATATACACGATCTGAATTCGCGGCTACTTTGTGGGAAACCATACCTTCAACCACTTTCAAAAGTAAGTGCGCAACTTCTAAAATTGTTGGGTAAAAGTGTGACTTAATAGTTGATTTAGCATACGACATATGTATTTATAGAATGATTTTTGGAGCATATTGAATCTATAAAATGAACTTGACATTTGTATTTGTTAGTTACGTAATTTAATTTTTTTATTCTTAAGCTTATTAAATTGGAGTTTAATTTGACTTGAATCATAAGACTATCTGAGCCTAGGATTTTGTTATGTATTTCCTTCAATTCTAACTTATTGAATCTATCGGCCAGCTTAACTTAAGGTTATAATCTATAGATTTGACTCTTGCAACACTCAAGTTTGTTAAAGTCGAATAATGCTAGTTCAATTCTCAAGCTAAGTGAGTTTTTGGGCATTTTTATTTGATTGGATGTATTAGCCTTACTATGTTTCATTGACCTTGTCTTGATGTATGCTAAGATGAATATATTTTGACTTGGTTTCTCATGCTTGTAGAATTATGACTTAAAAATTATGGTTTGATGATGCAAAATAAGTATATTAAACCAAGCATAGTTACAATACCAAGCTTGAAACTTTGCTCCATTTTGGTCTAATTCAAATTAAGCTTATTTAGTAGTTTCTAATAATTTATGATGATTTAAAGTTGAACCTTGATCTGTTTTTATTAATTGATGTAGGGCTTCATTTATACACCAATACTAAAAATTTTAATATGTAAAAAAGTAATATCAAATTGATTCCATTCATAATAAAACTATTGAACTATGAAGAACATACAAAACTACAAACATTTTTTTTTAGCAATTTGCTAAATTTTTAATTAATTTTTTTATATCATACACACAATATATACACAGACATGCACACGTCGCATGAACAATCTCTTTTTTTTTTGTATTTAAGTTTATTTTAGATACTAGGGGTGTTAGTTTGATGAATAAGAAAAAAATTTATGAAACATAGTAATAACTTTCAAACAATTTTTCTTTTTGCTTATTTTCTTTTGTTGATAAGCATTACTCCTTATGAACGAATTTTATTGGCATATGAATTTTTATATATGTTCTCTCTCTCTCTCTCTCTCTCTCTCTCTCTCTCTCTCTCTCTCTNTATATATATATATATATATATATATATATATATATATATATATATATATATATATATATATATATATATTGTTTTTTTTTTCTACCCTCTAAAAATAATTGTAATAATATCTTTTCATTCCTTTATATATCATATTAATCAATAAAACCACTTTTATTATCACCTCATGTTTGATTGCTCCCTGCCTTGCCTTGAATAAGTAATAAATGAATCATAAGACAGCTCTACTTGCCTTCATCTCCTGAAGCAAACATTATAAAGCATTGAAAATGTAACTTCCTTCTTTCTTTATCAAAAATAAAGTTTCAGGTAATTTTAAAGTTTTCATTGAAAGACCATAAAAGACTTATTGCTTTATCTTACAACACAGAGAAGGTTAACTTATTGAATTTATTATATAGAGGGTAAAATGCCAAAAAAACCATAAATGCCTTAGTTCTTGATCTATCCATGAAGAGGAAGTTTAATCTCATTAATTTGCTATACAAAGAGGGTAACATGTCCTAAGTGAAAAACAAAGATATGTGTGTGTGTGTGTGTGTGTGTGCATGCGTGCACGCGCGCGCGAATGAACTTGCTCATTGGTGCGGCCTCTGACGTAAGTTCTTCGGGTCGGGGGTTCGAATCCCGTGGCACAGGCTCTTTGAATCAGATACAAGCACACCTGGATCCATTGGCTTCCAAGAGAGAAGCATGTTCATTCTCAAAGGAGTGAATAAGATGATTGATCTATCAATATATTCATATCGTTCTCCTCCCCAAATCATGTGTTGTTGCAATAAGCTTCTGGGTCCATTGGCTTCCAAGGGAGAAGCACTTTTTCCCAATTTTCATAAAGCACTTGCGACTAGCTGCACAGCAGAAATATGGTAGATCGATGTCCAAGTTCAAAAGTTGATCCATTGATGATTAAACCCAAAATAGACTTGATTATTAAAACACCAAGATCAATAGGTATTCCGGTTTGAATACAATAATTCAAAATCTCACTTTCTTTCGTCACTTTACTGATTTTCATAGTAAGAAGTAGTTTTGATGCAATAAAGAAATGTTATGCCTTCAATGTGGAATTCAATAATGATGAAAAAAAACTTACATTTCTGTTATTTTTATTCTCCCAATTTGTATCTTCATCAGTAAAGTATCGATAAAGTTCATTCATGTTGTCTCTCGTAGGGACAAAATTCTCATAATGATAAATAAGAATGTTTTCAATCATAAACATGTTGTTTATTCTCAAAGGAGTGAATCGTACCCACCAGACTCGAACATAGACGACTCCTTGGTTATTCCATGAATATTAGCGTAAAACTCCTTCACCACAAGAACTGCTACTGCGACAGAAGTATAACAAAGTACTTCCCAGCATCTCTGTGCAATAATCTCCTCCACTCGAGTATTCAGTGTGTTGAATCCTCGATTCACAAAGCCTCGTTCCTTGATTAATCTCTTCTTCACAAGAACTCGATCGTATAACTTTTGCGCAGCGAAACTGACGAACTTCTTCCTATTGAAAATTTCATATCTAGCAGTTTCTTTAGAGAGGGAAGCCATAGAATTTGAAAAATGGTGACTTTCCCTTCGTTTCCACTCGTAAATAACTTTAGGATTCGGTTTTTGGGAGTTATTAGGAAAAAAACCAGCTAAAAACCATCAAAAAACGCCTTTTGAATTGTCTAAAGTCGATCCCGTCGCCGCAGAGCTTTTGACGCCAGTTCAGATTTCTGCACCGTTTCGTTTTAAATCTGAATGACTCTTAAATTTTCCATAAAATTAAGTATCTAAAGATGTTTTAAAGTGCTTTCTCAATATGTAGGTCTCTCAAGTACACGAAATTCATTAATATATATATATATATATAATACTACTTATAAAATCAGATAAACAACAAAAATAAATATAAATATGAGTTGTCTCCTACAAAACACTTGATTTAATATCGTTAGTCCGACATTCACAGTCTTTACTTTGGGTGACCTAACATTTCAGTCTCTTTAAGAACTGGTCTTTGGCCATCAAAATATGGTTTATGTCTGTGTCCATTAACTTTAAATTTCTTTTCAGTCTTGGGATCTTCAATATTAAAAACTTCATAGGGGTAGACTTTTATATTTGTGAATGACAGTCTAACTAAACTTCAGTTTTCTAGGAAATAATTTCAATCTTGTATTATATAATAAAACTTCATGTCCATAATCAAATTCCTTTTTTATTATCTTTTGATTATGACATTCTTTCATTTTTTTTCCTATATATCCTAGCATTATCACAAGATTCATTCTTAATCTCTTCAAGCTCATTCAATTGCAATATTTTTTCTCACCAACATCTTTTAAATTAAAATTAAACTCCTTAATCACCCAATAAACATTATGCTCCAATTCTACTAGTAGTGACAATTCTGCCAAAAAATTAATCAATATGGGAACATTCTTATATGTGTCTTATAAGCTATCATATAAACCCATAATGCAGTATCTAATCTAGTATATCAATACATTTTATTAGGATTTATAGTTTTTCCAAAATTTTCTTAATTTCACGATTAGATACTTCTGCTAGACCACTAGTCTTGGGATAAGAAGCAATTGCAATCATATGTATAAAATTGAATTTTTTCACTTTTTTTCAATTTGTTTGTTCTGAAAGTGAGATGCTTCATCAAATGACTATTCTCAGTATTTTATATCTTGTAAAAATATTTTGATTAAAAATTTTGAAACACTACGAGTAACACATCTAGGTAAAGTGATTGCTTAAATCCACTTTAATACATAATATATATATATATATATATATATATATATATATATATATATATATATATATATATATATATATATATATATATATATATATATATATATATATATATATGGTTCCATAAAATCTAATCTCCAAACATAAAAAATTTCAACTTTTAAAATAAAATTTAAAGACATTTCATTTCTTTTTAAAATATTGTCTACTCGCTGACACCAATCACAAGTTTATATATATATGAAATAGGATAAAAAATATATGAACAAAAATATAATTACATAATTAATATTTGTAGAACAGCATGGTGTTCAATTTCTTTTAGGAGAATTTACATACATAGCACCCAATTCTTATGCATTTGCTTATCGCGCACGTGAAATCCACATAAAAATTGGGTGCTACGTATGTAAATTTCCATTTTTTTTTCTTAAATTCACTGAAGATGAAAAATATTACATCATGACTTCTAACGTAGAGCTACGTCTGGAGCCCACGGATATGGGACACGTGGCTTCAAGGAAACGTACGCGTTTTTTCTGTGATCCGACCCGATAATGCAGGAGAATATTTTGCCTGTGTTATTTCACATTATTCACGTGTTATTTTGGTGATATTGATGTATTATTGTATTATTATAACACCGAGAATATTCTCAAAACACAATAACACATTAATATCACCACAATAACACCTGAATAGTTTGAAATAACATGGAGAAATATTCCTCTACGCTAAAATGATTTTTTTAAAATTTTTCTATCACTTGCACGTAGTGGCATTTCATTGGACTCCGAACATAACTCTATGTTAAAAGTCCTGATATAATATTTTTCTTACATTTATATAGTCTTGATCAAACTTTATGCATTTTAATAATTTATTTTATATTCCTAAAATTAAGAAAAAAAATCATCATGATCTTCGCACCGAAATTTTTTACCATCACTCGAGAGCTTTTTAAATTTTCTTTCCGTTCAATTTTGTCTACTAAAAAAGTATTTTAATTATTTCCTCGAAACTACGGAAATTCAAACGAAATCGCTGCCGTCAATTTTGAAATTTAAATATTTTAAGCATCCCTCCGATGTCGATTGCTTTAGCCTTAAAAAGTCGAAGGCGGGAGCAAGCAAGTGCAGAAAAGCAGGATCGGCAACCTTCCTTCCACGTGCTCTCTCTTCTCATTGCCTTCACACTAGAAATCATCTCCTCCACCATCTCTAAGAACACAAATAGAAGGCGCATCATTAGTCAGGAACACATGAATTCTTGGAAGAAATTTTACATCTGGAGTTTAATAATGATGGGACGCGACGTGTCAAATAGACTCCATCATTTTTAACACTGGTCAATATCAGTATATTGCGGTGAGACCACTTGACACGTGATACTCCACCATTAGACTCCTAAATTAAATTTGAAGTTCGAATGTAATATTTTCTCGAATATGAGTGTGTTCACCATAAAGAGAAAATCACAATTAATTTCATTGTGGTATTGTGGTGGGACTCACTTGACACGTGTATTGAAGTGAGACGCGACGTGTCAAGTGGGTCCTATCTTTTTTAACATTGGTCAATATCAGTGTATTATGATGAGACCCACTTGACACGTGATATCCCACCATCAGACTCGGGATGTAATATTTTCTCGAATCGCTTAGCGTGCTCACCATTGAGAAAATCGCAATTAATTCCATTTGAATTCACTAGAAAAGATAGAAATTGTTTCAATTCTTATGATATCAGAACCAAATCAAGCACTTAATGCAATGAATATACTAAAATATCACAACTTCAATTCAAAATTTATGCCGATTAGAAGCCATTAGAAACTAGAAATAATATGTAATTCAAAAATTAACCAGGCCGAATGTTGTTGGACCAGTCCAATCAGGAATTTATGAAAAACTCCCCACACTTTCAAAAATTACTAAAAGTGAGTAAAGAAAGTAATTAGGAAGCTCGTTCTCCACGCCTTTACGAACTTCACGGGCAATCAGGGCAGAGGGCGAGTCCATTCTCGTTGCAGGCATGGCAGATCCGGAACCCATCGCCCTTCTCATTCGAGCAATTGTGGCTTCCATTGCAGCAACTGCAAAGAACAGAACGAAAGCCGCTGCAACGCCGGCAGACTGGCGTTAGCCCAGCTACAAGCTTCTTCAACTCACCAGTCTCGTGCAAGCGCCAGATCTCATCCACGCCGCCGATGTGGTGGCCGCCGATGAACAGCTGCGGGAGTATGATCTGCTGCTGCCTTTTCACGCCCAAGATTGCCTTCAGTTCCGAGAGGAATCGCGAGTCCGATGAGAGATCGCGCTCGTCAATGGCGACGCGGAAGCAACGGAGAATGCGGCGCGCGGTGCAGCAGTCCTCGAAGGTGCGGCGTACCACGCGGAGGCTTGTGTAGTATAACAATATCGGTTGATGGTGGGCAATGGGGTCGGAGAGGGGCGATGGAGTGAAGGGGAAGAGGAATCGGAGGGCGGCGGATGCAGAGATGGAACGTTGTAAGACGAGGGGGTTATTGTCGAGTTGTAGGGAGTTGATGTTTTTGAAGGAGAGGGGAAAGGAGTGTGCAGAGGGAGGGAGGGCGGAATGGTTGCTGGAGATCTTGCGCCATGGCAGCCCCATTGGGGAGATCGGTGAGGAGACAGAGGTTGAAGGGCGGAGAGGAGAACAGGGTATGGGGATTGAAGGCCAAAACAGCTTGATTAGGAAGGAATGTCGAAGGAGAGGATCTCTGGTTCTCAAGGATAAGAGTAGTGTCCTTTTTAAGACCGCCTCATGTTATAAATTAGGAAGCATAGATACGATTAGA
>NEWO01000733.1:155915-183699 GCA_003013225.1 Phalaenopsis aphrodite
ATATATATATATATATATATATATATATATATATATATATATATATATATATATATATATATATATATATATATATATATTATACTTATGCATGAATTAAGTAAATATGAAATTCATAAAAAGATCCTAACATTGAAAAATCAAAAAAATTAATATTATTTACAAAAAATATTATCATATTATTTAAAAATTAAAATACTTGATAAAAAAGAAATAAAAAAGATTGAAAAATAGTAACTAAAATAAAAAAAAATGATAAGTAATCAAAATTTAGTAAAAATATAGGAAATGTGATCATTAATAATTTTTAGAATAATACATTTTTTTGTAATTTAATAATTTAGTAAAAATAAAAAAATCATTAATAAACTATCAATTATTTTGTAGAAAATAAATTAAACAATTATTTTGTAGAATATAAATTATTAAAATCTAATATTTTATTATATATGTTGTTGTATTTTATAGAATTTAAATATTATTTTTAAATACCTACTTGTCTTTTTTTAAATAAAAAAAATTTGTGCATGTGAGACAGATCTGATAAGTGTTGATAGATGTGTGTGTCATTTTTGTCATACTTGACACCTGTCGTATATTCTCATGTTTGTATTTTTTCAAAAGTACTTGAGCCAAATTATCTATGTTTTTTAGCAATTAGTTTTTCTTCCTTGGGGGCATGAAGGAGATTTAAGGTTTTCTCTTTGAGAAATCCTCCTTCCCAATTTTAGAGAAGATTTCTCTCTCGTACTTCTTATTTTATTTCAGTTTGTTGTTCCTCTGGTTTTTTTGTGGTTTTTTGCCCCCTGGATTCCTCTTTTCCCTCTCTAGCTTCTTCATCAATTTGTTATAATCCTGAACCTATTCCAACTTTAAGTTGGACATGCCTTATACCATCTAATGCTTATAGATCTTCATCTTTTAATTTGTCTTATGTACCAGCTATTAATGACAAAATTATTTTCTCAAAAAATGAAATTGAGGAAGAATTTGATATAGTAGGATCTTGCTATTGTCGGTTAAGCCTTAAGAAAAACACCTTTCTATGGTTATATTGAATAGGTGATTGGATAGCTATGGAAGCCAAAAGGTTCGATAGAACTTCTTTCTTTAATATAAGGTTTTTTCTTATTTAAATTCAATTGTGTGGAAGATTTGGAGATGGTTCTTTCATGAGGGCTATGATTCATTGAGCGCAAACATTTTTTGTTTAAGTGTAGGTCTCATGATTTTAGAATGGTTAAAGAGAAGTTTAAAAAAGTCCATATATAGGTCAGATTTCCATATTTGTATCTCTTTTGCTGGTCTGAAAGTGATATATCTAAAATAACAAGTAAAATTAGGTTACCTTTAGTTGTTGATCGTCTAACTATTAAAGATACGTGTCTTACTTATGCTAGAGTCAAACTAAAATCAATATCAATTCAATATTATTTAGATGTCATTACCATAGTGACGATGGATAGAGAATTTACTTTGTTTGTTATTTATGAATGAAAACCATTGCCTTGCAAGAATTGTTCTACATTTGCTCATAACCCTTCTTCTTGCCCTAAGAGCACATCTATTATTGGTAATGTCATTAATCATTTATATAGGGGAAGGAATAATCAGAGAAATTCTACTAATGGTAATTTGAGATATTGAAGCAAATTTGTTAATGATGTTAGGCCTGTGAATGTTACTAGTAGGTTTATTGCTTCTTGCCCTGATTTAAATATTCCTGTTTCAAATATTTCGGCGAGTAATGATCTTGATTGCAACATTGTTGTTTTACCTTCTCATACTTTCAATGATATTAATTCAAATGATAATGATATTATTGCTCATGAGATTATTAATTCGGTGAACAATGAATTGGAGAATACCTCAAATCCTATTATTTCTACTCTTTTTAATAAAGACATAATTAATGAAATTATTTCTTCTACTGATATTCATGTGGTTGGCGTTGCAGTCAATAAAGTTGATGGAAATGACATTTCTATAGTTGTTGACGAAAATATCATTAGTTCTAATGGTAATGCTAATGTTTCAAATTGTGATCCTAATTGTCATGAAATTACACTTAAAAATAACTTTTTCTTCTCTTAATGTTAATTTGGGCAATGTTAATACCTAGACACCTATTTCAAATCCTAATCTTAATCATTCTATAGACATTCCATCATCTTCTACTCTTGTTTCCTCAAGAACTAGAATGAGAAGAAATAAATATTTTTCTTTTATTTTTTTTATCTTCTTTCTTTGATTTTTATGTTTTATCCTAAATTAACTTCTTGGAATGTGCATGGGCTTAATAGTGAGACTCAAATTGTGGATTGTAAAAATTTGTTAAATTATTTCAAGAATGATTTTATTTGTCTCTTGAAGATTTAAGTATCTTTTTTCACTATCTCAGATTTAGTACTTTAAATCAATTTACTTTTTTTTTTCTCTAATGAAGGTTATGTTGATAATTTCAATATGTCTGAGAATGATAGAATTTGATAAAGTGGAATAGAGATATTTTGAATTTTATTACTTTTAAATTGAATCCTTAGTTTATGCATGGTTTCATTACTTTTTCTTCTAATATTAAGTTTTATGCTACTATTGCTTATGATGATAATAGTGTTGCAAATAGAAAAGTGCTATGGAATTCTATTACTCCTTTATTTGCTACTATTTTTTATCCTTTGTTACTTTTGGGTGATTTCAATTGTATCAGAATTATCCAAGAGAATGTTGGAGGTTTACGTCAATTCTTAGCAAATTATTTGACTTCAATAACTATATTTCTAATGTTGCTCTCGTTGAACATCAAAATGTTGGTTATTCTTTTAGTTGGTACAATAATCAATTACATAATCCAATAAGAAGCTTATTGGATACAGTTTTATGTAATTCCACCTGGATTAATTCATACCCTGAATCTTTTTTTAAAGTTGTAAATTGTTACTCCTCTGATCATCATCTTATTTAAATTCCTTGGGCAAGGTTTCTTCTTTATATTGTAGATTCATGTTTAAGAATTATTGAACTCATTATCCTAACTTCATTTAGTTGGTTACTTTTGCTTGAAGCACTCATGCTAAAGGTGATCCTACTTTTTATCAATGTAACAAACTTTACAATGTTAAAACTGCTCTTAAAGGTTGGAATTGGAACTCTTAGAATGCTTTATCCAATTAAATTGTTGACCATAAGGAATGATAAAATGTTATCCTTTCTCAATTTGATGCTTCTCTTCCTAAAAATTTTCTTGCTTAATCTTTTATTAGACAAAATAACATTTTCAATGCTACCATTTGTAATTATAAATGACCTAAGAAAAGTAATGTGATTGGTTATCCAAGGGAGAGGATGATGTCAAATTCCTTTTTCAAAAAGCTAAAGTTGAACATAATTATAACTTTATTAAAGAAATTGTAGTCAATGATAAATATGTTAATAAGCAAGATGATATTGTTGATGAAACTATTTATTTCTACTCCTGTTTGTTAAATGAAAAAAGTGATGATACTTATTTTAACAATTATTTTTTTCCCATCAATCAAAGTGTTTTTGAGAATGATTATGATTTGAAAATTCAATCTTCTTTCTAATGAGGACATTAACAATGCTTTCTTTTATATTGGTTCTAATAAGGCTCCAGATTATAATGGTTTTACTTCTAAATTTTTTAAAAATGCTTCACATATTATTGGAAAGGATTGCATTCTTGCTACTACATACTTTTTTTAATCATCTAAATTGCCTAAAAGAGTTAAATATATTGCTCTTGTTATCATTCCAAAAATATTTGATTCTTGTACATATTCTTATTACTGATCTTTATCTTTAAGCAATATTTTTTTTATAAAACTATTGCTTTACTTTTAGTTAGCAAACTTAAAGCTATTCTTTCAAATATTATAAATCTTGCTTAGTCTGCTTATATCAAAAGTCAAGATATTACTGATAATATTATGTAGGTAATGAAATGATCTATGGTTTTAATTCTCTTAATTCGTCTAAGAAATTCTGTGCTAAAATTGATATTACTAAACTTTTTGATAAAGTAAACAGAAATTTCCTATTTCATAGAATGAAATGTATTAGATTTCCTTTCAACTTTTTAATTGGATTAAAGCTTGTACTAATGATGTCTATTTTTCTGTTATAATAAATAGTGACTAAAAAATATATTTTCCTTCTAATTATGGGCTCCATCAAGGATGTCCTCTCTCACCTTATCATTTTGTTATTATTATGGACTCTCTTTCTGTTATGATTGAGAATAATTTGAATAAAATTTATCAAAAGTCTCACATCTTCTCTACATTGATAACATTTTGATTTTTGGTAAAATTGATATTCATTATATTAGAACCACTAATAAAATTTTTGAAAGATTTAGTAAAGCTGCTAATATATTTGTCAGTACTTTTAAATTTGATATTACTTTTTTTAAAAATTTGTTGATGTTTCTACACGGAATGATATTTCCACTTTATGTGATTTTAAAGTAAAATCATTTCCTTAGAAGTATTTATGTATTACTATAAAGCCTTCAAAATTATTTATTCCTGGTTGACATATTCTTATTGATAAAATAACAATTGGTTGGCTGGTTGGAAAAAGAAAACATTATCTTCTATGGTTAAGTTTCAGCTCATTAAATTCACAACCTAGAGTTATTTATATTACCAGCTTCGTTCTACCATTATTCCTAAATGTTTGAGAAAGAAAATCTCTTCTTTGATTTCTAATTTTCTACAAAGTAATAAAGATGGTAATAATCTTCATATTATTGCTTGGATTAAATTTGTCATTCCTAAACATTATGGTGGCATTGGTCTAACATGTTTGGATACTATTAATATCATGTGCAAGACCAAAATTACTTGGAAACATTTTAATTATCATTTTATTATTTCTAATTGGTGTTTTAATCATTAGGGTTCTTTATGGACAATTTTTGTTTCAAAAATCTTTCCTTTTTAGAAGGATCATCTTAAGGTGGCCAAAGAATTAAGCCATTTTTAACTTTTAAAATCACTTCTTTACGCTTGTGAGATAATTAGAGGTAGAACCTCCATTAAGTTGCGTAAAGGACATAAATACGACTTCATCAAGCCCTAGATCCTATGGGAGAATGTTAAGTTCAATTTAATTTGCTATTGAATGCATTTTTTTTTTCCATTTGCTTGCATGTCTTTCATGACACTTTGTGCATGTCACCTCAGTCATATGATCATATTGGCTTGATCGGCCACCTCAGCTCATGTGACTGCCAAGGGCCGATCAACCGTCCACTATGGTTCGATCGGCTGCCAAAGCTCGATCAACCAATCAAATTGATTCAATCTACCATTAAGGTTTGATCAATTGTCCACTTTAGTTCGATCGAGCTACCTGACCCGATCGACCAATCAACTAGGTTCGATCGGCAAACAATGTTCGATCAACTACCCACTTCGGTTTGATCGGTGGCTCTGGCTCGATCAACTGATCAAGTTGGTTTGATCAACCACCAAGGTCAGATCACAAAACCAATCGCTTCAGTTTGATCAACCACCACATCATGTTCACAAAACTAACAACTTTGGTGTGATCGGCACCAAGCCCTGGTCATAAACGAAACATTTTGGTTCAATCAACTACTAAGAATCGATCATAAAACCAACCACTTTGGTTCGGTCAGCCTCTAGAGCCCGATCCAAAAAATGAATTACATTGGTTTGATGGGCCAACAAGCCCCGATCAATACAACAAATCAATTTGATTTGGCCGACCACCAAGGCTCGATCGACCAATTAATTTGGTTCGAACGACCAACAAGGTCCGATCAACTACTCACTTTGGTTCGATTGGAAACTAAGACCTGATCAACCAATCACTTTGGTTCAGTTGGTCATTCTGGCTAGATTGAACACTCCCCCCCCCCCTTTGGTCATAGTACCCAGTCGACCCAACGGGTCAAGTGGCTAACTTCACTTGCTTGTTGCATGTCTTTCACTTGCATTCACATACTTACATACTTGTATGTTCATGCTAAATGCTAGGGATTGTGGTTGTATATTCATAAAAAATGAATTTTTTTAATGATATGTAATATGTTAAATATTATTGCATGAAAAAGAAATCAAGATTGCCTTTAGAATATGCTTGTTTGTGGTGTCTCCTTGAGCACCAACACTTGCGATTGTACAACACACATATGCCACCATATGTGTGTGGCTCCATACTTGCAAACCTCTAATGAGTGGTGGCTAGGAATGCTAGCCTGCCAGTGGGTGAATCTCCTAAATGGAGAACACAAGATCTCATCTCTTATGGCATCACACTTGAATGCCATAAGTAATTCACATTGTGCGCTCAATTCGAGTCACACTTCAAAGCCACTAAACCCACTAAGTGCACAATGTGTGCCCACCTGATTATGTTACATTGCATGATTACATGAGCACACCTCGTGTGGCTTGATAGCAAATTAAACTCATTAGGCGAATGACTTTGTGTTGATTGCAATGCTTTAACGAGCATTGCTTGCCGGGTGAATCTGTGTGAGCAATGCGAGTTATTGCATCGAGATCAACACAAATATGACTATACTAAGGTTCTAAGGGCTTTAACATATGTCACCTTGCATGTACAGACCAACACTTAATAGTTTGTTATATCAAAACTAGGTGATATGTGAGGCCAACCCTTTTAAAAATCCTTTTGGGTGACAAATATTCGATCCATTGGATCTTTAGGATGGAGCCCATTTTGGCGACTCCGTCAAAGTCATATAATATCATTTACTCATGTATTGCACATGCACTTAGATGTTGTAGTTAGGGCACTTTCCGTTAGATAAAGTGCTTAGGTAGTCTTTTTGATGTCCTAATTATTATTCTCTACTGGTTTGGTTGCCCTGACCATACATCATTTTATGTATTGTCTTTTGTGTGCTTACTGGAGTTCGAGACTAGCGCACTAGTATATTAGATGTGGTTTTCTTAGTGGAAGTCATGCCAGAAAATGAATTAAAGGGAGGAGCAAGTAATGATTTAAATTCTAACACTTTTTGTAGGTGCTACAAATGCTCTCGTCCTGTCAGGCATGATTCATTAAACATTGCATAAATATATCCTGCACTAACCTCTTCTTCGGGTCAAGTCTTTTTTGAACTTTCAATATGCACTTCTATAGTCCTTAAGGAGTCTTGTATCATAAATAGTGTATAAGCACGGGGTTTGGAGGTGCATGACGAGTTGAACCATGTGATGGGGACCAAGAATCGATTTTATCTTTCTTGGCTTGTGATTTGTCTGGGCTCATACGAAAATGCAACTTAGGTTCATTAAGAACCCAAAAATAATCTTTCAAAAATCCTAATAATAAAAAATTCAAAATTAATAATAAACTTAGTATTAAACTATCTCAACACTAAAATGAGCAATTTTCTTTATGTACTTACTTTCCTGATGACCTTTTGACCTGATTTAAAATGAGTTGCATAATATGAACATATCCCATCTCATCGCGAATTGGGCTTCCATAATTAAGTTAATTTATAGATAATTACATCATATTGCATATCCCAAAGAGGAGTCCATGTGCTCCTCCAATCGACTAAGCTAAGCATAAATTTTTACATAGGATGTTGTCTAACTCGACTAGAGTGTTAGAGGCATCCCCAACCAAGATAGGGACAAAGCCCTTTATGGAGCGATTTCAGCTATGTAACTGGGTCCCTCTCCTCTTCTCTTTTTTTCAGCAGCATCTTTGTCAATTAATTGACGAGTATAAGTCCCACAAATACCTATTCCACCTCTTTGATCGTCATAAGAAATTAGAGATTTATTTCCTTTAACCTTAGGACTATCAAGATTCCCTTGGACAGTATAATTCATGGATTACTGATAAGGGATCTCTGTTCAGATTGGGTCGACTGTCTTCACAACCAGATAAGCTTAGGGTCTCCATAGATTGAGATGACAGATCAATTGTATCTTAACCTGACAACCTCTACTTGCTTAGGGATCCCTCCCCATTCCGTTCACACCTGTTTTGAGTTAAAAAATCATTGATATCATCTTGTGTGCCTTACATTCCTAAGTGCCTCCGCCCGTAGTGGATACGATGATTCACCATCTGCCCTATGGTCTGGTGTGAGCGTCGAAAGCATCAAGATTCTCTCGCTCGAGATGATCAAAATCTAGTTTCTCAAATAATTGAATATAAAAAATAATGTAAACAAGACTTTCTTATCGAGAGTATGCTTGGACTCTCCCAATATGTAATTAACCAAATGGATATATTCCTTTCGGAGATGCTTTTAACCCAGAATAACACAAAAACTTGATTCTCTGGTTGTGGGTTATTTTTATAGGGTTCTCTTCGCGGATATGTTAACAATATATTTTCGATCCAATCCGGTTTCGGGGGTACGCACTTGGACTATCGTGTGAAGGTTACCTAACGAAAGTTGTTCACGTTTTTTAAAAATTGTTTGTCTAATTTTTTCATATTGTATTTCTCTCTGATTCCTCTTTTCTTTAATTCATTTTCATGATTCAAAAGAGAGATTTATTTGGAAAGAGAATTATACAACGACGATAAGATAAACCGACGACTCCAAAAGTTTACTAAAAAGAATGAAAACAATCCTACTAAGCTCATTAACTTGTAGGGCTATGTTACATTCATAAATTAATAAAAAAACAAATGCTCACTATTGCACATGCTTATCACAACCCTTCACACCTTGTGATATCTCATCATTGGTTTTTAACAAACCCCATTCTCTAAATGATAGTCTCCCCTTGAATTGTGTTAAGTACTGGAAATATGTAGTGATAATATCCAAGTCGAAATCAAAGCCATTTAGTTACTTCAAGTCATTTGTAAATCATGAATGTTTGAATTCAAGAACAACATCATTGAGGGCAACAAAACCAACATCAAAAACTTTTTAAGAGCTACCATAAGAAAAGAAGTTTGGCGACAACGATCACATGAAGCCGCAAAGTTTCGAACAAGTTTTATTTTTTTGCATACCTAGAGAATGTAACAGAGCAACTTACTTTTGTGCCAAACTTGCCCTTCATAGTTCTTTTCTTTTGACGCATGTTGATGATAGTAATCTTTCTTCTATACTTCTAGATGATAGATCACATTTTTGTACATGAGTGCAACATGCATACTTTTTATAACATGTGTTTTTATTAATGCAAAATGCAATATTCAAGAAAACATATATTGCCAGTATTCCAGAAGAAATGAATTCAGCAGCTTCTCCGCACATCTTTTACATCTCTACCTTCTCTTCATCAACATTTCAATACTTATAAGCATCTAATATAGATATCCTGAAACTATACATGTTAATATAAACTGACAGGTGAAAATGACTTCCAATATAAAAATTTGTAAAGGAAATTCCTTGTATAATTTCTATTCCCCTTTAAAGAAAAATGGTAGCACAACACCATTTTGCATAGAACTCACGGCGAAAAAAATGAAAAATGGCAGACGAAAATATAGAACATGGTCTAGCGAGAGAACTAAGCCGATGGCATAATAAATTGTATATTCTTAGGACAAATAGCAATCTAATTTATAGCTATGTTCTCTAATCTAATATTAACTATCGAAAGTAAATGGAAATGAGCGGTATATCAATGTCATTGCCTTCATCATCCTCACAAGCAACAACGACGTCTAGATGGCTTCTATACGAAGGCACCTCCACCTTAGCCACTTCTCTTGCTAAGTCCACTATTTTCTTCTCCAAACGGTTATTATGACTAGCAAACAAATTATTGTAAAGTAATGACGTACCGCAGGAAATGCTATATGCAACGAGTCCCCTATCAGATAGCCATTTCAGTAGTTCACTTAGTGTCAAGTTCCCTTCTATGATCCAACGATCCCATACCGTCCATTTCATATCACGGTGCTTAATTTCCTTGGGAGCAACCGGTTCAGCAATGGAGAACAATGGGAGTGCGAGATTAGCGAAGGTATTTCTGTAATCTTCTCTTTTGTGCCCACCAGCAAGGACTTTGTAGAGTTCAAGACAAACAAGGCCAGTAGCCAGGGCGGTGGAAGTTGCAATTGCTGGGATAATTCTACCAGCAATAAATTTAGCCTTCAGTTTATCAACTTCTGCAATGCTGTAGTTTCTTGCTCGCATATTAGCAACCCCAGCAATAAAATCCATATGGTAATTTGTGTCATCATCCTGGAGAGATCAGTGAAAAGTTTTGTAAAACAAGTAATCATTTAAGAAAGAGAAAACACACATTTGCCAATGATTTTTAGCAGACTGAGAAGGTCGAGCTACAGGTTTTAATCAAAATGAGCGAATGAAAAAAGAGTTATGATTTTTAAATTTTCTCATTCGGTGAGAAAAAAAAACAATGTGTTATGTAGCATTGCTCTTCAAGAAATGACAATACAACAACAACAACAAGCATTTATCCCACTAAGTGGGGTCAGTCAAGAAAAGAAAATAATACATGAAAAATTTAATCTTCAATGCAAGTCTAGAGGGTGAACCATCAAATTCACAGATTCAGAAAGACTGATATGAAATTTTATCATCCCATGTCATGTAACTTGACAGGCTATGTTTGCTGAGCATTTGATGCAGTAAATAGCCATAGTATGTCATGTAAAACAGATAAAAAAATAGAAGAAAGAAAATCTGCATGCCTAATTACTGTTGATCCTCCAGTTTCCAGTGGAAGGGTTGAGGGAAATAGTAGAAGCTTCATGAATATGAATAGGGAAGTATAACATCTGAATTAATTAAGAAATAAGTGAGATTAAGCGTTATAATTTCTGCATTTTATAAGGGATTAGAAAATCTTTTGTAATTTTTGGTTGATTTGACCTCGGAAGAGAGGAAGAGAGAGAGAGACAGAGAGAGGGAGGGAGGGAGGGAGGAGGGAGGAGGGAGGAGGGAGGAGGGAGGTGGGAGAGGGAGAGAGATTAGCATGCAATTTAGACGGAGAAATCCCTCAACAAGATAACCACTAAAATATAGATTAGAAGAATGGGAAGGAGAATACTCGACTACATAAAATAAATGAAATTGATGATCAACAAAAGTCAATGCAAAAATATCAGAATATTCTTTGTGTACTAATATAAATGAAATAAAACTAAAATTACTCCTATCGGCTTAAATGTTTATGCTCAGCTTCCAGTAATAATCTAAAAGGCAGTAAATAGTTGGTAAAGCCTAAGCAACACATTGTGGCTGAGAGGAGGAAGAATAAATATAAGAGGGGCGGAACAAACCTTCTCAAACTGAATAGGGCACATTCGAAATCCTGGGGGAAGCCTTTTGACACATGCTTCCAATTTAGCAATAAGATCTTCAATTACATCAGTATCATCAATAGATGCAGCGGTAAGATTGGTTGCTGTCTCATCCGTTACAATTTTAGCATCCTTATTTGGCTTAAAATCAGAAATTAAGACACTATCAACAACATCAGCTAACATCTTTGGGTTTTTGGCCCAATCAGGAACAGGAATCCCAAAAGACTCCGCTCTCAAAATAGAAGCAGCCATGATAAATTGGAGATGCCCTGGATCACAAGAGGAGAACTGCAATGGACGTGGAAAACGCTTGGGAGCAGACCAAAATGGTGTGCCTGTACTGGTGAGAGAATCCTCTGGGAAGGTAAACGTCAACTGCTTCACTCGATTGGTGAAGTAATCCTCAAACCTGGAAGCACAAAAGCATTCATTCAGCACTGATTTCAAATTAACAGTAAAAGAAAGTGAGATCATGAACGGCATGAAATAAAGCTAGCCTTCAGCATCACTATCAAAATGAATTTATTTGAGATTTTTAAGAATGAATATAAAACGGACTAATTCTTAAATTGGTAAATCAGTCATAGCATTACTGACTAATTTAGAAAATCCTACAATAAGTAGGAAATAATAGTAAGACAAGAATCCAATGCAATCTTCCACCGGGAAGTCATTAAGAAAAGGACGAATTTTCGCATGAAATTTTGGAAAAGCATTCTCTTGAACATTTTAAGAACAATAATTAATAGATGATACTGACTGGGTACTCACTTCAGTCTTGACCATTTAACACAGTCCTCAAATGTTTCACACCGCTCCTTCTCAAGAAATTCATAAACACGCTCAAGTAGGTCCCTGGCCTGAGCATCACCTGCATTTCTCATGGACAAAGCATATTCTTCGGGGTTGGATAAGAATTTGTTCACTTCAATGGGAGTTCTTTCAAACAAACCTTCAAACTCGGAGCGGGCCCAGCTCAAACAATGATCAATATTGTGGGGGAAAGAATGGACCGTGCACATAGGTGCTTGCTTCTCAGGTGGATCTCTGGAAGCTCCATAATTCTCAGTCAGATGAGGTATGACCATCTGGGTATTACACTTGGCACCAAGTGTTCCAGATTCTAGAAGCGGCTTCTGGAAATATACACACCGCATATCCATGTACAGTCTAGCATTTACATTGTCCAGTGCATTGATGACAACGCTCAGGCTCTTCCAGAAAGCATCATTAAACACATCTTCAGTCTCTGGGCTTGCTCGATTTTGGAGAGCTTCAACATGTATTAGTGGGTTGATTGAGCTAGCCGCAGCAGCAGCTATTGTAGATTTGGCTTGTCCAATATTCCAATCACGGAATAAGAACTGGCGGCTGAGATTACTCTTCTCAATCACATCATCGTCTGTTAGAGTCAACTTCCCATTCTGACTGCAGCAAACTCCCATTAAAGACAGATTCTTCAGAAACTCACATCCAAGAGCACCAGAACCCACCATAAAGACTTTAGACTCTTCAATCTTTTTTTGAAGCTTTGATCCAAAAACAGAAATTTGGGCATCATAACGGCAATTTAAAGGCTTCAAATCATCAGCATCCAATGGTTCCGCTGGAAGTGACTCAACCGAATCAAAGTAGAATAACTGAAACAGACTTAATGATCACATGTTAGGAATTCAATTCATAACAAGTAAAAGAAAAATATAGACATTACAGATGCTTAACCTGAAAAAGTGGATGGAACTTCCCAGAGCACGCTTTCACAACCTCCTGACCTACAATGCCACCAAACATTGCAGCCATTGGATTTAAAATTGCTCGGGAACCACTAGCAAAATACTGCAGCAGCTTATCGTCAATCTCTTCCAGTTTACCCTCCACCAGGCATAAATTGATGTTAGTAACAAAATCTATCAGCCTCTGAGCATCCTCTTTAGAGCCAGAAACAGGGAAACGACCCAAATCATGCCTAAATTTGTCCAAGGCTTGGAAAGCCAAATGTAATAAAGGTGGGCGATCATACTTTGAGAAGTCGCTCAGAAGATAGTCACCTGGCTCCTTAAGAGCAACTTCTAAAGTTTTAAAGCGAAGGATCTTGGGTAGCTTTACCTGTGTTACAATACCTCCTTTCTCATACCTGCCAAAATTTGTAGTATCTTCCTCAAGAGTAAATGAATATGGGTTTACATTTTTTATTTTTCTTGGCTTTCCGTCATTTAGCTCATTCATTCCATCGATTTCAGATAAAACAACAAGATCCCCATCTTGGAACTCAAGCCTTTCATCATCAATGCAGTAGACAGCTGCAGGGTTGTCATTACTGATGGAAGCCACAATACCAGTGTGAGGTTCTTCGCCATCAACATCAAACACAGTAAACTCTGGGCCAAAATCACAAAACACACTACCAAAAAGTCCTCGAACTTCAGATTTTATAAAGGCAATTGGCGGTTGGTGATTGTGGCAGAACTCATCATATTCGATGGCTTCCTCTAAAGTAGCATCAGTAAAGACAACGGCCTGCAGCGTAGAAATAACTATATCAAGTTCAAGGACATGCTGAGTACACTAACATTCAATAAGTAATATCAAGTTTGTCTAATTGGTAAAAGATTAAAAAAAGGGAATTTTTTCTTTAACTTGGACGAGTTGATGTGTAATAATGAAATATTATGAAATAAACAACACTTATTGCTTTGAAATAAGCGGGACTGTCTGGATAGCAATATGATAATGCGGCTAAGAGACCATATTGCCTGGGTTAGAAATGAATCAAGCGTTAGACAAGCTACAAATGTCTCAGCTCGATTAAAGCTTATTCATGATTGCTCAATTAACTAATCAAACAAATTCATACACTTTTATAACACTTGGGTTTTCAACTGAACAAAGTTTGAACAACATATTGCTCAGTTCAATTATGATCATTATGAGTAAATCTATACCTAAAGATATCAAGTTTGTATGATTCACCCTATGGCAAGAATATAAGTAATTTGCTGTAATAAATGAATTATAGTGCATAAAAAAAAAAGGATAAAAGTCTTTTGTGTGTGTTATATTCCCTTTGTAGGTTGGTTTTGTTCTCAAACATATGACATTTGTATATATTTGTTGGAATGCTTGATTTCATTGTTCATTCAGAGACTTGTTCAGCTATAGTATCATTTATTAAGCTCCACATGTTAACTGTTAATAAGTGTTATGAGACTTGATTGGTTCTTTTGTTAATGGGATCGATAACGCTTGATAGTTTTGTTCATTAATGAGCTAGATAAGGCAAGATATGTTAGTTTGTTAATGGGTTCAATAAGGCCCATTTAGTTAGCAAGCAAGCGGCACTCATTAATATGCTTGATAAAGCTCATTTGGCACAAAGCAGTCGATAGTAGAGCTTGTTAATGGCACAATAAGGCATGTTTATTCACTAAATGAACCAAAGAAGAGCTGAGCTCAAACAACTATGATTTTCAATGAACCAAGCTTAACACAAACATAAAAGCTTGAAACAAGCATGAATTGAGCTATATCAGGTTTATAATAAATGAATTTGGCCATGCACAAGTTCTTGCTCGGCTCAGTGCGCTTACCTCCATACATGCTGCCAAGAATAACCGCAATGATGTTTTAATAAGGATATTAACGAGGTTTAGAAAATAAGCCAAACCCCAGGTGGTGGAAATTATGATGGTTAGTGGATTATGTAGTAACTATAATGAAAACTCTGCAAATTTTACACAAATTCAATCTAACTCCTTCCTCATTTGCATTGTTCCGTCTGTGGTTTCATCTCATCATTGCCAACCCTCGCAAATCAATCCCTCCAAGCACAAACAAAAAATGCAATCAGTCTATCCATATCAATTCAACTCAAAAACTGGATTACAGTCAGAGTCAAATAGATTGAATCAACTGAAAACCATCTGTAATAAGTTGGTAAAAAGAAAATCAGGTAAAACCCAATCCCAACCCAAGGCAAACTAAGCATAAGAACTTCAAAAACTCAAAACATTTAAAATTTTCATTGAAATGATTTCCATGCACCATACTGCATTCCATGACATCTAGAGCAACATGTTGGGAGAAGTATTAGCAATGAGACCCACAACAATTGATTAGATAATGAAGTGGAAGGATTCTAAAACGGGAGATCTCAGTTTTTAATCACATATAAAGGGGTTTTACTGTAATAAATGCTATCCTTGGCTTCAAACTCTAGATCATATTTAGAGGCTTACAGACTATAGAAGAGGCCAATGCCTAACTGACTCGGTTGTCATCACCAAATGCAGCCGTGCCATGGATTAACTTTCTTCACTTGACAAATAGGGTCCTCAACATCTCAATAATTCATTGGCTAGAATTCTATCAGTCGTCACCAAAAAAAGGCAATCTTTGTTAAAAAAAAATTGACTCAAGGAAAGAGAAGTAATCACTTATTCTAGATATTTCTCCACAGATATTGAACTCAGTTGCAGCTGCTTGTCCAAGGCTTTGCCCAATTATAGCCAAGTGAGGCGGAGCTCACTGTATGAGGATTATATTTATCAAACCCAAAGCATCAATGAATTGGATCAATTATGAGACATGGATGGTGTAACTTAGATTATGGTGAACCATGGTAGATTCTAAACACCCTTTTAGTAATAATTTGGAATATCAGATAAAGCCATAATAGAGAAATAGAATAAAAAATCGTTTTCTTTGGCCCCATAACCACTTCTTTTTCACCCAGAATTTATTTCCAATACATATAAGCTACCCAAACTTAGGGTTTCCTAGCATAGATATGTTAAATTGGAAAAAAGAATTACATCACATTTCAGTTGGCAATAATAGAAGTCATACAATTATTTTGTTGTGCTGAATTAATATTGAACAGTTTCAATAAAAGAAGGATGACTTCTAACAGCATCCATTTGAATTGTTAATCATATTGTTTTCCTTAGCTGAAAACTACTCGTAGAAAATTAAGATTTCTCAGTTCTAAATGTTAGCTTGGATGAGCAGAGCATCCAGTCGGGCTCCAGTCGGGCTCCTTGAGCTCTAAATGTCTTAGGCACCACTCCACTAAAACATGATCTTTGATATTTCGATGGCTTGACCAAGAAACCATTTTACAATGATTTAAGTGATTTTGATGATAATAAAAAGGACCCAAAAAGTTAGAAGAAGGCTGAAGATAAAACTATAGAAATGAAAGAAGTGATTTTGAATATTGATAAAATTTTACAGTTTATCCTGAGAAGCATTCAAATTATAAACTTCGTAATATATGTAATCCCACAAATGTATAGCTAATTGCAAAATTCTGCATGAGGAGAATTGCGTAAATATTATCTCCCAGATACCAAAGCAGTTGTCATAAAAATAAAATAGAAACCAATAAAATAGACAAGTCCAATCAATTACATTAATATGGTATGCCTACAGAAAATGGTTTTATTAAGGTTAGTTTGCCAGAAGATTATCCTATTTTCCCGGAGGATCATAAAGAAAAAGAGAACAGATGGAAAAAGTCCATAGCCTCAATGCGTAGACAATACTAATAAAAAAGAAACCTGGAAATTTGAAAGATGCTCTTTTGACAACTTCTCTGTTATTGCTGATATCATGACAGCATTGTTAAGATCTTGCAACTTTTGCAGACAAGCAAGGGCTCGATTTTTACCAATATCGCCCTCCGACAGAAAGAAGTTGCTAGACAAGTCCCATATTTGTACATCCTCTTCATCATGCAAGGTAACGGACTTTACTCCTGCAAGGACTATATTCTTTGCTGGGAAAAAAAAAAAGAAAAAAAAAACTTCAAATCAGTTTCCCTCAACAAGTCAGCATCAAAACAAATGTATTTCATGCAATTAATAAAGTACATTGTCAACTCCACAGGCAGATTACTAAACAAAGCTACAAGCAGATTACAACCCTTGAAACCTTAACTACATACCAAGCTACATTAAATCAGACTATTTAGACTTCCTCGATCATATCAATATCATGTTCAGTTATGTCAGAATAGTTTTAAAATAATAGACCTTGGGCACCATGTCACAAAAGTAAAACAGAAACAAAATCGATAAAAAATAGGAGAGCCAACTAATAAACAAATTAATTAAGAGGATTCCATTATTCCATACATGCGGGCCCTCAGGAGCATATACATAAGGGAGAGAGGTTAATTTTTAAGCATGTATGTATTACTAATATGTCAAGCTCATTTCATCAATCGTGGAGGGGCTTGGTTTAGCAAAGTGTTGAAGCTATGTTTCTTTCAAAAAGCAGACACATTATAATTTTCATTTGGGTGGGAATTATGTAACACAATTTAAAACCGCACATGCACCTACTCCACAAATCGTGGCCATGGATAACACACTAGTCCATGTACGAATGTATTCACAACTTTCTATGATATTGACAAAACAAATATGTGGAAGCTTAACAATATCTCAGGCCTCCCATGTAGACATCTCCCACTTTTCGTTCTCTCTTTTCTGTGCTAAAAAACCTTTTTAAAAAGTACTCCTTCCCAAGTTTTCTTGTCGTATTCACTGATGGGAGAATCCTTATTTAAAATTGCATTGAGACACTCCTCAAAAGATTTGGGTGAGCCATACGCCTCACATTTGGTGAAGCGCACCTCGCTTCAATTATCTTGAGACATGTGCCACATAGGCTTAGGGTTTCTTTTTAAATTTTACTTAATGTCAACCTCCCCACTCTCACACATGCATGATCTCCCCTCTCACAATCTCCTCTCCCATGCATACAACAGCATCCCTTAGTGTCACCATCATCGCCTACTACTTTGGCCCAGACCCCTTGTTGTGCATGGTATCCCCTCTCACACATGATCTCCCCTCCCACTCATAGACTGGCATCCTTTACATTGTTTTCATTACCACTTCATCCTGCTGGTTCCACCATCAAGCCTTGTTGCGCATAATCTTCTCTCTCAAACATGATCTCCCCTCTTAGGCTGTCCTTAGCGCCACCGTTGTTGCAATCACTGCTTGTTGATTATGCCACCGTCGTCGATATCTGCTTCTTCCACCACATGGAAATTGAAGATGAGGAGAAATGGGAAAAAAAGGATCCTCCTGAATGAGGAGAAAACAATTCAATATGTAGATAACTCTAATGAAGACCCATTGAGTGATGAGAAAAAAATGGACTTTTGAACTTAAAAATTTTAATATTGATGACTTGTTATATTTTAATTTAAGTAGAGGATAATATGAGTGAGAGAGAGACTATGTTAAACATTGTTTTTGTTATGTTATCAAGTTTTAGTGTTCTGCTTTAATATCTTAGTTTTTTTGATAGTTTGATACTTATATAACCCAACTTATTTCATGGATTGATATTTGGATATTAACATGACGCAATTTGTTACTTCTTAATTTTTAGGACGTTAATATGTTAATTTTCAAATTGTTAATATATTAAGTTGTTATTATATTGATTCTTGCTTCATGTTTTAAAGTTTTCACAATACTCATTCCTTCAAGGAATTTTCGGAATTTTAGATTTTTCTGCAAAACATCTACTGGCTTAAGACTTGTCCCGCAGAATAAAACGATTAAATACTCATTTATGCATTTTAATCCTTGATTGGGACTTATATGCTCGTTATCTAGATAAGAACACGGCTAGATCACATTTAAAATCAAGTTCACATAAGATAGAAAAATCATCAAATGAACTTAAAGATTAATTATTTGGTATACATCATCTACAACAAGAGATTGAAGAATAGAAATCTGAAGAAAAATAGTTTAAAGGATGGTGAGAATTCCCTACTATGTGAATATATGACATTAGATGATCAATTATTTATAACGATGTCAATGAGATAACTTCATCTGAGACACAACAAAAGGATCTAAAATTGATTTCTTCTAAGATGACAAATAAAATTAGTATCTAACATAATGCAACAAGAGATAAAAAAAATATCCATAAAAATTTAAATATTTGAAGTTGTTTTTGATATAATTAATAATCATAATTTATTATTAATTATATTTGATTAGGATAGAGAAAAATGAATGAGATTGATGAAGATTAGGATAAGTGAGAGAAATTGAAGACAATTGAAGATAAGACAAAAGAGAAAGCTATTTATTATGATACCAACTTGAACAGAAAACGCCCTAGGCGATGAGAGTATTAAGGACTTTTTAATACTCGACATATTCTCATTTGAAACTATAGATACTGATATGTTGGACAATTGGAGTAAGAGAGAAATTTATTATAATAAACTTATTTGATGTCATACATTCTTTTGATACATTATATTACTTTCATTGACATCTTATGTTATTTTTTACCAATTGATGTTTGTATTGCACTTCTACTTTGGACAACTTACTACATGATACTAAAAAGCTTGTAATTTTATAGTTGTTATATCAGTAATTTGCTACTTCTTATTATATTAATCTTTGTTTAATATATTTATATGTTATAATGCTAATATATTGGTTTTTACTTTCATTTTAGTTCTATGTAATTTTTTGATTGTGAGGCTTATGTCTTGTCTCACAGAAAAAAACTACCTAAGTATCTAATTGTGCAATTTTAAACCTTAGATAGTGATCATGCTTTTCATTAGTGTTGAGATATTAATAGTAATTTAAGCAATCGTATGGCTTCTCATATTGGAGAGGAAGAGTTGGCAAGATACTTGCACGGATGATCTAGACCTCTCATTTTTGACAGAGTAGGCAAGTTCTTTTTTATCACACTGTCATAAACAAGAACAAAGCAGGCCACCATTGTAGTTAGCTTGCCTTACAAGATAGTTTTATTTTGAACAATAAAAAAGATACTCTCTTTTTGCTTTTGTTAGAGATGATAAATTTACTTCGTGCATGCATAGTTACACACTTTGCATACTTTTGTATCTATTTTAGTTTTAATGCTATACCCATATATTCGAGAATGGTTGCACATACAAAGCTATCCAACAAGCGAACACAATTGTTTACTTGACTGTGAATCTATGTTCTCTATGTCTTCAACTGCACCTTCTATTCCTACGATGTTCATACTATACAATAGATGCAAAGAAATAGTTTTGACTTAGCGAAAGGAGTGTATATCAACTGCAAACAATGGGAAGCTTTACTATTACTAACATGGCAATTTATAATAATCTTTAGAACCATAAACTGCTCAAAGCCACATTTTGAAACTTTATCATAATATAAGGACTTCTTAAATTTTAAATTCATCAAAAAGATAAAAATAAAATAAATAGAACTAGTATAACAAATAATTTTCTAATATATATTTATCTAGACTTGTACAACATAGTATCACCATCTGAAGGAAAGATCTATCATTTCAATAATAAATAATAGAGAAGAAATATGAACCGTCCTGACAGATTCTCCAATAATTGAGGGATCTAAACTATGAAATTGAAAATCATACCAAACCAATAATGAGGGTGAGAGGGACCTAATTTCATTTCTATTATTTCAAGTACTTAAACGCATCGATTCTCTTCTTTAATAGTTTTACTAATTTTGTGGTATCAAATGCCAAGTCAAAGGTGTTTTGGCTTACTCTTTTCTAATAAAATGAACTTCTAATATACAATTGTTTATACAAATATTAAAAAGCATTTATAGTTCATTAAAGAAGCACAGCCTTATCAATGCAAACTCTTTTTTTTAGTACCCTCCAAACCTTCCTACCAAATTGCGTTACTCACAAATCACACATACATTTTTTTCTTATTTCTTATTTAGAAAGGATTGGCCGAAGAGCGAACCCCCAACCAATCCCATGTGCAAATTCAAATCCCGTCTAGTCGATGATTTGAACCCGGGACCAGAGGGGACTTATGTAAAGCCGGCACCAACTCACCCACCCACACACACACACACACACACACACACACACAAAGATATATATATATATATATATATATATGTATGTATGGCCTTATTAAGTACACATTGTTTTTCAATGCATTCAACCTCATAGAATGGTAGATTTTTACAATTTAGAATCAATAACCAAGTTTCCCAAAAATCATTACAAATAACCAAATAAAGCAGAAAGTACACTATTTAGCATCATTTCAAAGCCCTAAAAACTAAGTTCTTATTTGAAGTCTAACCATGGACAAGTATTCGATTAGGCAAACAACAAAAATGACATTTTAAATGCACCCATGTTTGTGACCAAAAGTGGTAACTCAGATCAGCAGAGGGCCAAACAGCTTGCGGTCCATCCACCAGCAGAAGCTAACCGAGTGTGTAAATCCAGAAGTGTACAACAAAGGGTCCAACCTGGAACATCAAGCAATTAGGCAAAAGTCAATAAGGTACTCGTAAGCGGCCAAGTACAAGAGCCCGAGTATGAGAACCTATAGAGGTGAATTACCCAGTAAATAAGTCAAGCTAAAGGAAGCCTTAGTGGGGATATTACCACTAAATACAACTATACAAACCTAAAGACCTAGGAGGGATTTGGGCATAAATATGCCATTTTATGAAGGCCAACCCATATAAAAAGGGGGTATTAATTATAAACATCGATCCCAGATCCTCGATTCAAACCAAAAATTGTCGATCCTAATTTCAGCTTTCCACTCACTAGAACTGAGGAAAAAGTTCAGCTAATCTCCCTCACCGTGCTCATCTTTATCTTGCCTTCACTAACCTTCTTAACTGCTCACCCCTCTGTTGTGGAAAATGACGGCAATAAAGCGAAAAATGGATCGAGAAAAATTGCACGTAAAAAAAAACACTAGAGCGACACACAGATTTGTGTGGTTCGGCAAATTTGCTTACGTCCACGGAGCTGCAGAGAATTTTACTACTTCGAGAAATTACATCGTCGAACGCCTCGACGTTTACAAGAAAATCTCTATTTTCTTCTCTCCCTTCCTCTCTCTCTCTCTCTCTCTCTCTCTCTTCCTCTATTTCTCTTAGCTCTCAAGATGACTTGGCTTGAGCTGGCCTAGCTTGGCTTGGCTCAGCTTGCATTTCCTTTAAACCAAAAGAGACTATTTATAGAAACCATGAGAGCGGTAGGTGGAAGGTAAGTGAGCGGTAGGTTGGATACTTAATTAAGAAGCTAATTAAATTCGGTGGACCGGGCCTCCACATTACCCAACAATTCTCCCACTTGGAGACTGGGACACTGAATGCATTACCTACTAGCTGCATCATCTACTAGCTATACCGACCTTCTCCTCAAGCATGATATCCTCCACCCCTGCAACTCGAAGCTCCTGTCTTCTGGCCAGAAGACCAACTGAAATTGAGCACAACTTCAGCTTCTCACGAGTAACACTCTCAGTTGACATATCACCATCAACGTAGTCTTGTACCGGCAAGCTCTTTCCTGGGTTACTCATGTATCTGCTTACAACTCTCACTGCATGAGCAATGTCCCGCTTCTGCTGAAAGTCCTTTTCAACAAGTTCAGCATTATAGCTCTTACTGCTACCAAGCGTAGTCTTCATCCGGTACACTCACTTGTTGTGCAATGTCTTCTTCCTTGGTGGAAGTTTTGTCAGCTCCCAAGTTTGATTCCCTGACAGGGAATCTGTCTCCTCGTTCTTGGTTAGCTCTCACTTGCTCGAATTCTCATCTTGCAAGATTTCTTCATAACTTTGTGGTTCTCCACCATTTATTTGTACATGGTCCAATTTTCCTGCCTTTGACGCTCTGCCACTTTTCAAGAAATAGAACTTCTTTTGCTTCCCCATAATGCACATCTGACTCATGTGTCCACGTCTGAGTAAACATGTAGTCATATATAGTATGTTAGTTTTCTTACCCCAAGCCATTACAAATGCTCCTTTGGTAACATTCCGGGTGTTATCTGAGAACACCACCAAATGACCACCCTTATTGAGTTGTCCAACAGAAATGAGGTTTTTCTTCAACTCAGAAACGTGTCTGACCTTTTGCAAAGTTCATTTGCTCTTATTAGGGAGTGCAATGTCAACATCTCTCATCCCCACTATGTCCAGAGCTTTTCCATCAGTCAGATGTACCTTCCCAAAGTTACCTGCAACATAATTTTGCATTAACTCCCGACGGGAAGATGTTTGGAAGGAAGTCCCTCAATCCAGTATTCAGTCATCAACAGAACTGTAAACTGTCAGAAATAGTGCATCTTGTAATTCTTCAGATACAACATTAGCGTCATCATTCTCCTTCTTCTTAAGATTCCTGCAGTTTCTTTTTATGTGGCCAGTCTTGCCACAATTCCAGCAGATTGTCTGCTGACCTGACTTTGTTTTTTATCGTCAAAGGTTTAAGNCTAGAACTGAGGAAAAAGTTCAGCTAATCTCCCTCACCGTGCTCATCTTTATCTTGCCTTCACTCAGCTTCTTAACTGCTCACCCCTCTGTTGTGAAAAATGAAGGCAATAAAGCGAAAAATGGAACGAGAAAAATTGCACGTAAAAAAAAAAACACCAGAGCGACACACAGATTTGTGTGGTTCGGCAAATTTGCTTACGTCCACGGATCTGCAGAGAATTTTACTACTTCGAGGAATTACATCGTCGAGGCGAACGCCTCGACGTTTACAAGAAAATTTCTATTTTCTTCTCTCCCTTCCTCTCTCTCTCTCTCTCTTCCCTTTTTCTCTTAGCTCTCAAGATGACTTGGTTTGGCCTTGCTTGGCTTTGCTTAGCTTGTATTTCCTTTAAACCAAAAGAGACTATTTATAGAAACCATGAGAGCGGTAGGTGGAAGGTAAGTGAGCGGTAGGTGTGGTAGGTGAGCGGTAGGTTGGATACTTAATTAAGAAGCTAATTAAATTCGGTGGACCGGGCCTTCACATTACCCAACAATTCTCTCACTTGGAGACTGAGACACTAAATGCATCACCTACTAGCTGCATCATCTACTAGCTATACCGACCTTCTCCTCAAGCATGATATCCTCCACCCCTGCAACTCGAAGCTCCTGTCTTCTGACCAGAAGACCAACTGAAATTGAGCACAACTTCAGCTTCTCACGAGTAACACTCTCAGTTAACATATCACCATCAACGTAGCCTTGTACCGGCAAGCTCTTTCCTGGGTTACTCATGTATCTGCTTACAACTCTCACTGCATGAGCAATGTCCCGCTTCTGCTCAAAGTCCTTTTCAACAAGTCCAACATTATAGCTCTTACTGCTACCAAGCGTAGTCTTCATCCGGTACACTCACTTGTTGTGCAATGTCTTCTTCCTTGGTGGAAGTTCTGTCAGCTCCCAAGTTTGATTCCCTGACAGGGAATCTGTCTCCTCCTTCTTGGTTAGCTCTCACTTGCTCGAATTCTCATCTTGCAAGATTTCTTCATAACTTTGTGGTTCTCCACCATTTGTTTGTACATGGTCCAATTTTCCCGCATTTGACGCTCTGCCACTTTTCAAGAAATAGAACTTCTTTTGCTTCCCCATAATGCACATCTGACTCATGTGTCCACGCCTGAGTAAACCTGTAGGCATATATATTATGTTAGTTTTCTTACCCCAAGCCATTACAAATACTCCTTTGGTAACATTCCAGGTGTTATCTGAGAACACCACCGAATGACCACCCTTATTGAGTTGTCCAACAGAGATGAGGTTTTTCTTCAACTTAGGAACGTGTCTGACTTTTTGCAAAGTTCATTTGCTCTTGTTAGGGAGTGCAATGTCAACATCTCTCATCCCCACTATGTCCAGAGCTTTTCCATCAGTCAGATGTACCTTCCTAAAGTTACCTGCAACATAATTTTGCATTAACTCCCGACGGGAAGATGTTTGGAAGGAAGCCCCTCAATCCAGTATCCAGTCATCAACAGAACTGTAAACTGTCAGAAATTGTGCATCATATAATTCTTCAGATACAACATTAGCGTCATCATTCTCCTTCTTCTTACGATTCCTGCAGTTCATTTTTATGTGGCCAGTTTTGCCACAATTCCAGCAGATTGTCCGCTGACCTGACTTTGATTTTGATCGTCCAAGGTTTGAGTTTATGTTTTGTGATCTCCCTCTGGAATCAACAATCAGTGCCGAAATCGAACCCGAGATCTCGCCAGAATCTTTCCTGCGCACATCCTCAGCCAAAATCAAATCACGAATATCATCATATTTCAGTTGTTTGGAAGGAAGCCCCTAAATCCAGTATTCAGTCATCAATAGAATTGTAAACTGTCAGAAATAGTGCATCCTGTAATTCTTCAGATACAACATTAGCGTCATCATTCTCCTTCTCCTTACGATTCCTGCAGTTCCTTTTTATGTGGTCAGTATTGCCACAATTCCAGCAGACTGTCTGCTGACCTGACTTTGATTTTGATCGTCCAAGGTTTGAGTTTCTGTCTTGTGATCTCCCTCTGGAATCAACAATCAGTACCGAAATCAAACCCAAGGTCTCGCCAGAATCTTTCCTGCACACCTCCTCAGTCAAAATCAAATCACGAATATCATAATATTTCAGCTTGGATTTACCTGCAGAACTGCTAATTACAATTCTCATAACTTCCCAACTATTTAGTAATGAAGCCAACAAAATCAGCGCACATATCTCATCATCAAAATCAATTTCAACAGACGACAACTAATTTGTGATAGTGTTAAAATCATTCAAGTGTTGAGCAACAGACACACCTTCCACCATCTTCAAGTTGAATATTTTTTTTATCAAATGCACCTTGTTATTCGCCGATCGTCTTTCATACATACCTAATAAAGCCGCCATGAGATTTACAGTAGTCCTCTCCTTGATGATGTTGTGGGCAACCGATCTCGATATGGTTAATCGTATAACCCCCAGAACCTGTCCATCCAACAGATTTTATTTCGCCTCGTCCATCTTTTCTGATCGCTTTCTTAGTAATAGAAGATGAAGTTTCTTCCCATAGAGGTAGTCTTCTGCCTGCATCCTCCAGTAAGAAAAATTTGTGTCATTGAACTTCTCGATCCTCAATGTCATCACTTCGTCTCCGCCCATCGTTCTTCCTTAGATACGAACTCAAGCTCTGATCCCAGTTGTAAAAACGACGGCAATAAAGCGAAAAATGGAATGAGAAAAATTGCACGTAAAAAAAACATTAGAGCGACACACAAATTTACATGGTTCGGCAAATTTGCCTACGTCCACGGAGCTGCAGAGGATTTTACTACTTCAATGAATTACACCGTCAAACGTCTCGACGTTTACGAAAAAATCTCTATTTTTTTCTCTCCCTTCCTCTCTATCTCTCTCTTCCTCTATTTCTCTTAGCTCTCAAGATGACTTGATTTGGTCTTGTTTGGCTTTGCTTGGCTTATATTTCCTTTAAACCAAAAAAGACTATTTATAGAAATCATGAGAGCGGTAGGTAGGTGAGCGGTAAGTGGGATGTGGTAGGTGAGTGGTAGGTGAGTGTGGTAAGTGAGCAGTAGGTGGGATACTTAATTAATAAGCTAATTAAATCGGTGGACCGAGTCTCCACATTACCCAAGACACTCTCTCCCTCTTTCTCTCTCTACCCATTCTCTCTCCTTATGGACACTATTCTTTCGGTGGTGTGATCCAAGAACAAACTTGGGTTCAACACAAAGATTTACAATTCACCTAAAAAATATAAATCCACAGAAAAACCTCAAGAGTTAAGAAAAATCAAGCAATATTCTGGCCTAAAAAACATAGATCCACAGCTTGAAAATGCAATTACAGTTATGATAGTACAACAAGCAGCAAAAACTTACATCTATAAGAAGCGATAAAATAAAACAATAGGAAAAAAAAACACCACTGAAATTCGAATTGCACCTATTTCACAGCCAAGTCCATTAAGACCGGATATGAGAACATTTGAGGCAAAGAGTCGTCTCATGGCATCTCTTCCATACACAGCTAGCTGGCGACTGTGGAGATCCTCATCTATTTCCTGCGATTTACTCCCGTTCCCCTCTAACTGTATGTATTGAACCGGAGTGAAATTGCTACCTGGAGCTGCCTCCGTCTCCAATTCCCTAGACGAGATCAACGGATCTCTTTGCTTGTTCAACAAGGGTTTCTCTGCGAGCTGCTCTTCTTCTGCTTCTTCAACGACAGCATCCGCCACTCTCTTTCTACAACGCATGTAGCGTAAAGCCCCGTTCAAAATTGCATAGCATCCAACCCCGACGACCAGCAATAACAAGGAGCGGCGATACAAGTGGGAATCCTGATCTGCCATGAAAATCTCCAAAAAGAGCCCAAGGAGTACGGGCACAATTAGGGATAGTAATAGCCCTAATCTGATCTTCATAAGGCGAACGGGAAGGAAAGAATTATAGGAAACCCAAGGAGGCAAAATGCCAGAGTAGCTTGCCGCTGGCTTCAATGGAGTCGTGGGGAGGCAAAAAGAAACGAACTATTTGCCGACCGGTGCTGAGTGGGGTTTGTTTGGTTTACGCAAATGTATTTTAAAAATTGAGGCCAGCTTCTTTTTCATGTTGTCATTTAGGGTCCGTTTGGGGCCGCTTTTTCCCCGCTTCGCGGCCCCAAATCGC
>NEWO01000733.1:200143-213568 GCA_003013225.1 Phalaenopsis aphrodite
GAATAGTACATAATACATTGCTTGAAAACCAATAAAAACTCAATCATTAACAATAACACGTAAATATCCGACTCGCAACTCTGGTTCCAGCTCCATAAATATGTGCCTACGTGTTGGATTCTCAAGTTTTTTCATACATTTTGCATGAAAGTGCTTATCTGCTACAACTTCAGGGATGGTTTTCAAAGTGCGAAGACAATCGAAGATAGTGTTGTCAGGTAGTGGAGCAGGAGGTGGTGCTCCAAAAACATCTATGAGTCTGTCAAATGAGCTTCTCACAAAAGTATCATTTACTTTCTTTTTTCTTCCTAGCTTGTGCCTTTTCATCTATGAGCTTGACTCCCCCAGCTCCCTCTGGTTAACACTATGTATTTCTTCTTCAACAGCCACCGACTCTGGTGTAAAATCATCGGGTTATCCTTCAAACCCCGTCTCACTAGGGGTGAATGTCTGATTTCCCATTGTCACTACCCCTTTAACATTATGCCAAATTTCTCTTCAAAATTTGGCTCAATTCCGCTCTGCTTGTATTTTCTTGCTGTTGGCAGTGCCTATAACAAAAATTGAGGACACTCATGTAGTTAAAAAAAAATTTTATATACACAAGTTGAAAATGTAAGTCATACCTCTAATTTCTCGGCCCACCATTCTTCTGGTGCATCAATTGTTCGTTTTATTGGATCCCAGCCTAACCCAGTTGATCCATGTTTTAGCTCATTCCAAATCTTCCTTTCCTTCTTCAATTGATCGCATTTATTTTTAAACTTTAGCCTATCATAATTCCTTCCAGTTTGTTCCTTAAACCTTCTAGCTATATTCATCCAACCTTCTTTATTAAAGTACGTTGTCGGCTGATTTCCCAATTCTATTTCTTTAACACACTGATCGCAAAAAATATTTGTCACTTCTTTATCCCACATTGCGGACGGACCCCCTTCTTTAGACATGTTGGAGCTATAATGAACAACAACATTATACACAAAGAATATCCACAATGTTGCAATTAAAAAATCAAAATAGATGTATAAGTACACGAAAGAATTATGTGGTTTGGTCAATGACCTACATCCACAGAAAGAAAGACACGAATGTTTCACTATGAAATTTTGTATGATACATAACTATCAAACTGCTACAGCAATAATAGTTGACATTTCTACACATAATCCCTATAAACATAGCAACCTCTATGGCAAATACAAACTTCTAATGCCAATACAAATTTTTAATGCCAAAACAAACTTCTAATGCCAATAATAGATGACATTGTTGCACATAATCTAATGCCAAATTGTAATGCCAAAACAAATTTTCTGCAGCTCGTAACCATCAAACCTAAAAAAGGAAGACCAAAAGCTGCATTTATTTTAGCTAGCATACTAGAAAAATGCATCACACCAATGCAGCCAATGAAGCTATTAAAACATAAATTTCATCCATTGTAGATAGTAGACCAAAAATTGCATCCAAGCCAATACAAAGTGTTATTGTGAAATACATAAACCAGAAACTGCATCTAATGCAGCTATTAAACCAGAAATTGGTGCAAAACCAAGAACCAAGAACTGTAGCAAACCAAACAAGAGTAAAAAGTTTAGCTAATACATAAAACCTTAACTGCAAGTAATGGATATTTATATGAGGCATTTTTTAAATCAATTTTTGAGTGAATTTGAAACACCTACTTTCGCAGCTAATTCAATACTGAAAATGAATATTCATAAATTTTTCCAGCCACCATTGCAGCCATCATTGTAATCAATATTGTACAATTTTTGAAATCAAATACTGAACATATGAAACATCTTTCAGCAACCATTGCAATCAAAACTGTATTTCGCTCGGAATATCTAGGAACATAATCAATTATGCTGCAATTTGAAAAAACCATAACCAAAACTTTCCACCAATTCGAAAAAATCAATAGAGTAACAGATCCAATTATGCTGCAAATCTATAAACTAAGAACTGCAGCAAACATTCGACAATCCAATTTCGCCTCTACAGAACAATATACTATCGAAAAGGCATTCTTAGAAATTATTGCAAACTCAACTGTAAATTCAAATCAAACTCCAACAACATAATCCCAACGAGAGACATACAGGAATTTATATGGAAACCAAAAATCTGTAGCAGGAAAATGCCAACTTTTTCTCTATTTGTAAAAATCTGAGAATATCAGAGAGGGGAAGAGTAAACAGTGATGCGAAGGGAGATGCGAGAATGAGCAAGAAAAAAATTCCCTCTATTTGCAATCTGTTGAAATCTAATGAATACCATATATCTCTTCTCAGAGAAATGCAAAAATTTCTCTCTATCGTAGAAATACCATATATCTCTTTTCAGATTAAAGCAAAAAATGTGCAAAGTTACCACATTTGAGGCTAGAAGGAGCAGATGGAAGATCAGGGAGGCCCTAGAGCGAGGATTTTTGTTACCTCGATGTCGATCTTTGCGAAAGAAGTTGCAGAATGAGGAATGAAAAACAGGAGGGTGAGAGTAGAAGGGGAGAGCGAGCGAGGGGCACACGAGGAAAATATTACTGTAACGCGATACTCATACGCGGGACATAGCGCTTCGCTCGCCCGTAAGGAATTCAGGATCGGCGTTAGGGTGCGGTAGAAATACACTCACTCAACATAATATTCAAACACTGTGGCGACGTTTTGAAAAAGTGGCAGCACTTTGAAAATGCCGCCGCAGGTGAATAAGCTGCCCCAAACTGGCCCATAGTCCACAACCCATTTTTGACCCATAATCTACAAGATGTCTCCACAACTGTTGATGACGTGAAACAAGCTCCAAAATTTTATTCTCCCTAAATATGTAATACATTTTCATCTTGAAGACATATTTAGAGATGATGAAGATTTATTATGCTACTTCTCTTTTGCTTTTTGTGAAGTTTAATAGCTAAATTTGATAATAAAATATTATGACCCTTTGGTGAGTTGTAGAAAGATATCATGTATTAAAGACAAAAGGTGAAGGAGGTGGTGAAAGGATCTCTAGATTGAATGTAAGAATAGAATTTGTTTGGAATAAATTATTCTTTATTAATGTCTCACTTAATTTGATAAAGTATGTTGACCTCATTTTATATGAGAACTAACTCTTTTTCCTTAGAGCTTAGAATCTAGCCTTAGGACTTTCCTAGTGTCTATCCTAGAGGACTAGTGATGAGATTCACCCCTTAGCAATTCTAAACACCTCTTAGCTCTTTTTTGAGGCCTTACATTGGTGGTCCCAAGCCCTCAATTTTTTGGTTGAGATGGCTAAGACCAATATGTTGAAACTCAAAGAGATTTCCCATAGGACCATGAGGCCTTAGGGACACCCTTTATGACCTTAGGTGGCTTGGTCACCACTTCATTTACACTTCACTTCCCCCTCACCAAGTTTGCTCCAAGACCATCCAAATTTCCCAAATTGACCCAGTTTTCCACCAAATTACCAAATCAAGCCAATCCTATCAAATTTCAAATCAAAACCCCAAATTTGTCCAAGTCCAAACTCAGATTTCACCAAAACCACCAAAACCCCAAAATTTAATCCACTTTTTCCCAATTCCAAACCCAAATTAAAATTTATCAAGCCTAAACCTAAATCTAACTCAAAACCACTTCAAATTCACCAAGGCTATTTCAAAATCTAAATATAACCCAATTTCATCAAATTCTAAGTTCAAATTAATTTTTGCCAAATTGACCATGTCTGAGGGTTCACCAGGTCGCCAATTATGCTTTGTCGTGTGCACATGAGTTACATTGGGATGGGAAACAAATTTAGGTCTATCAGAGTTCAATTTGTGCTAAATCCAAGTTAAAAACACCAAAAAAATGCCTAATAACACAAAACTTGCATACGCACGTGATAACATCGCAGAACTCTAACTCGTCGCACGATAACACCAACACTATCATGATATTAACAATATGTTATTATGATAACGCCTCCACTGCATGGCCCTGCGATACAATGCCACAAACCCAGCAATAACACCGCAATAATACCTAAATAAGATCGCAATCCTACTGCCCCGCATACCGCACCACAATCCTGTGATACACCCAAAAATACTACCGCGAATAACACCACCCTTTTAGTTGCCGCGGTAAACCATGCATAAACACTAGATCATCGAGCATAATGCATCAATACCACCCGTTTTTTTCAAAAAAAAAATTGCCAATAACACCGAGTATTACCACGGTAAACCCATAATAATACCCAAATCAACGACTTTTTTGCAATAACACCAAATTTACTCCATTTCTTTACATCCCAACGACACCACTTAACCTTGCCCACGGTCATACATCCTGATACCACCCAAGAAGCTCAAATATAACCAAAATAAAACCAAAACTCCTAAAACCCATAACACTTCCAAAATTCATTAAACCCATAACACAATTTTGAGGAGGTTTTCGTTGATTTTTTTACCAATACAACCAAAATACAACCAGAATATGACCTGAATAACACCTAGACGGAAAAAACCATAGCTTCTCCTCCCATGATTTGGCTCACTCGCGCACGACAAAGGACATGTTGACCCTGTCCATCACCCTCTGCCCGAAGATCTTATCTTCCCAAGGCTCTTGAATAGGTCATTCCTTCGGGAAAATGAGAATTTCCATTTTGTCTCACTCACGCAAGGCAAAGGACATGTTGACCTGTCCATCACCCTCTGCCCGAGATCTTCTCTTCTCAAGGCTCTTGAATAGGTCGTTTCTTCAGGAAAATGATAATTTTGATTTTGGTGAAAATGCATGCTTTGAACCTTCCTTCATGAAACATTTGAAGGGCCCAAGCCATCACCCTTCCCTTGAAGCTTTAATTTGGAAAATTTTCCCTTATCTCCAGCCCTTAGCCGAGCATATATAAGGCCACTCCTTCATGTTCAAAACAACACAACACCAAGGGAGCTAAGGCGAAGCCATGTCGAAGTTTCCCTTGACCTCTTTGCAACCTTCCATAAGCTCATCCTAAGCTTCCTAACCCCTTCCCATCTCTCATCAAACCCCAAATCTTCACTTTAAAGCAAAACTTAATTTTGTCCCAGGAATTCAACCTCGCCAAAACACCAAAATAATCACTCCACAAGCTTCCTAAGACCCTGAAACATCATTCTGCACCAAGTCGTGTCTTTTTCGAGCCCTCTACCATAGCTCAAGACCAAGGTCAACCACACATTTGATCAAGTTTGTACTTGTCCCATTCATGGACAAATCTGATGCTTGGAGTAGGTTTCTAGGATTCAAGTGAATCTTCTACTACCACCCAATCAAAACCTCACCCCTTGGGCAAATGTATAACTCAAAAACTTCATTTTCGCCTCAGTTTTGGACATTTGTGAAAAGAAATTGCATGCCATGATAATCTTGCCATATAAATATGTTCCTCATGCTTAAATGATGGTGTAAGATCAAACCATTTTTTATTTCATTAAGTATGGAGTAAGATTTTGATGTTTTAACTTGGACGGTTTAGGTGTTCTGGCTCATTTGAGAAGATGAACAGTACTTGAGTTATTTGAAGTTATATATTTGGTAGTATTATGATGTTATTTGCACTTTTTTGTCGTTTTTTTACACCATGTTAAATGTGTTATATTATAGTGGTATTATGGTGTTACTTGCACTGTTTTATTGTAATACTTGCATAGTATCTTAAAGTTATTGTGATTTTATGTCATTTTTCCTATGGTTAAGTTAAAATGAAATTTTTCTGGTTTAAATGATTCCAAAAATTAAATTAAACTTTGAAAAAGATCATATTTTGGCATAGAAAACCCATAAAAATAAAATAAAAATACTCATGTACTCAGTGAACATAGGTGAAATTATTGATCCAAAAATTTAAAATATTTACTTAATATTTTTCTATAAATTAATTAATTATAAAAATCTTCTTTTAAATATAAAAAATTAAATTTTCATTACTATCACCTTCTTCTCATGTGATTGATAACCTGATTATTCTTGGTACCACTAGTTGGTTGGCTGATAGATGCATATTGTCAAAGTTTGACTTGAATATGATATTTCTTGAACTGCTAGTGTCAAACATAAAACTACCCACCTTATAGTTTTTTATCATCTTCGTGGCCATGACGGTGTTGTTGTAAGGGTTCCCCTTCGCAGGCAAGTCTAAATGAGTAAAAAATGCTCAGAGAATGAAACATTCTTTTCGAAGCTAAAACGACGACACAAAGTTCCCCTATCCAGAGACTCTTATGATCAGCTCGACAGATCAATTCTCCTCCCAGGAGAACTTGCAGTATCCCCATGATGTGGATAACGTTGGCTCAGATGGGCTTACCAGAGTCTTCTTCTACTAGGGCTTTCCCCTCATTTTGGGTTTAGGGTTTAGAGACCAAAAACTCTTTGAATTCTTCAAGCCAAATTAATTCTTTAACCAGGCTTTGGAGGCGTCTCCAGTCTTTCGTATCATGACCATGGTTCCTGTGGTACTTATAGAATTTATTTGTGTTCCAGAGAAAAGCTCTGGTTCTCATTAGTAGTGCTCTTCTGAAGTACTCCTTATCATGTATGACCTCCACCAATTCCATCAATGAATCCCTCAAATGAGTGACTTTTGGTATCCCTTGATCATTGGATGATCGGTCATTCAACCGCTCTATCCTCCTCTTCAATGGTTTTTGTCGGCCTCTCTATTATCACGAGTTGGCTGGCTATCTTCATGTCTAGGTTGTCCTTCAACCTCCACTCATCATCTTAAGAGTGCCTCTTCTATGAGCGATGGTCAAATTATTCAAATTTGTAATAGGAAGGATGGAAATACTCTCAACTGTAATGAATAGTTTGCTAATTCCTACAAAATACTTGAATCACTCGGTCCTGAGCCCTTGGATCAGAGCAACTTGTGCTATCTTGGCTTCCAGATCTCACACTTTTAGCAATTTATTCTATAATCGAGTGACATACGAATGAAGGTTCTTATTCGTCCCTTAAAATGACATGTCATAGGGTCTATGAGTTCTTACGAGGCTTCTGGGTGCTGGCGAAGTGCACTGTGAACATCTTCGTGAATATAGTGAAGGAAGTGATTGCTCCTTTTGGGAGGCCATTGAATCTCCTGAGGGTTAAGTCCCTCAGTGTGGTGTAAAATAATTGAAACTTCAATGTGTCAGATTTTGGGAAGGCATACAACCGATTCTATATGATTAGCCGAATCACTCTACCCCATGTATGATTCTATTGAAGGGAGTTGAAACTTCTCCGGTGGATCAACATTAAAGATTTGTTAGGACAACATATTCTCTAGCTAACGTTAGACCTTCATATGCCTAAACCATTGTTTGACCAACAATGTTAACCCAACGTTATCCAGATACTAGGAGTCTTCCATAATTCTCCCCTTTGAGTCATTCAATAGACTTGGGGTTCAGGTTCTTATTCTTGAAGTTTTTGTTCCCAGGGAGCTTGTGCTCTTCTCTTAATGAGCATGCAGGTCAATTATGTTATATGTCATGTCATCTTGTCTCTAAGTTCCTGAGTTTGTTGTTGCAAAAATTCTGTCGTGCATTCCATGTTTAAAGTGTTTCTTAAAGGAGTTTATTCGTCGTGATGTGCTCTTCTTCTTGTTGATAACATGATCCAAGCAAACCACCTTTGAGAATGTTGAATTCAGACGTCCTATGATTCACGCCCGAGATGAAGAGCGTAAGACAGATGAGAGAAACAGAGAAAGAGGGGGAAAGAAAGAAAGTGCACAGTAAAATAAGAGTTTTGATAGAGTAATTTTAATAGTCCTTTATTATAAAAATGTCCCGCTATTTATAGAATTCAAGGGTATCTATTGTAAAATTTCATAAATGTCACTATTTTAATAGGGACGATATAAGATATTATTATAACATCTTTCCATATTCTTAACTTACTCCGACACCCTTTCATACTCATAACAGATCATAGTATCGTTTCATCTTCATAACTAATTGAAGAGAGGCATCTGATGACCAATTAGCCTTATCTCTCATTTGGATGAAAGCCTTTAGTCGGTCAACAGTCAAATGGTTGGTCGAAAGGTTGCCGGTTAAACTACGCTTGATATTTCCTTCATTAAGTGAATTGGGCCTTTAGGCAGAGGGTGTATGACCATAATCTGACGGCCAACTCTCATTGAAAAAGAAGCCTTCATTGAGGGTGAGAAACGTGTTCTATATGGGGTGGGGGGGATTGGCTTCTCCTTATACTCATTCTTTCGACTGCGTCAGAATTTTGATTGAATCAAACGACGCATGATGTTTTCATCTTTTGACTTTCTCAATTCACTGTCATTTGGCGTCATAAACGAGACCAGTTGTATTTTCTTACACACATATATACATACATGTACACACACATTTACATACATATTTATACACATATAGACACGTATATATAAATATATGTATGTACAGATATATGTATGTACACACACACACTAAAACAATTAAGAAATTTTGAACCGACAAATTTAAGTTATTTTAAAGAAAAACTAGTTTGAATTCAAACAATTTTTCAAAATATAAAAAATAAAAAAAGACGAATCAAAGTAGACCAAAATCACAATATTACGCTACAAAGATTATGTCAATAAGCAACAAGTCATTATGCCTCCAGATTATGTAAATTCCAGCCGTCCATATTAAAAGATGCGATAACCAATCAGTGTTCATAAATTCCATCGCAACGTCACTCTCCCCAACACCTCAAAGGATTCCATTAGCCAATAATAATGGACGAAAACCAACAAATAAAAGAAATATTTTATTATGAAATTCATTATAAAATATTTGAAAAGCATGACTGATGAAAGAAGAAATAAATCCTTACTAATAAATAACGCTCAATTATGATGTATTTGGAATAAATATATATATACCATTTCACATATTTCACATATTAGAAATCAAAATAGCAATGTTTTTATGTGATATGAAAGATTTTGATGGAATAAATATAATTAGTAAAGTTTATGAAATATACGTATAAATACTTAGGAAGTGGGTGGTATGTATGCAAATGCCCCCAAAATTATTTCATTGATATTTTCAACACAGATATTTAATATTTATTTATATAATATTCTATAAACATAATTATATTAACATATATACTTTAAAAAAATGCATCACTTGAGAAAGAAAGAAATATTAATGATATTTTAATATGATATTAAAAATTAAAATGGTATACTAATATAAGAAATACTATATAATTACAAAATTATACAATACGGATAAAAATGCCATAATTTCTTTTGCATTAGTAAGAGTAGATCTCACACAGATAACGACATTCGCAGATCTTCTATTATATATACATATAAATATTAAATCACTTGTTCATATAAGACAAAAGTCTTTATTGAATAATAAAATCGGGTGCAACTTACTTAAGGTAGCGAATTCCCAGTAATATATCGTCATGTGTTATATCAAATCCATTTTTAAAAAAATATTAAATTAGAATCGCAAACTCCGAAATAACATCAATTGTTCCACTTCAATAACCCTGAAAGAACACTGCGGATGTTATTTCGAGGTCATTTTGGAGTTATTGAAGAGAAACTCATACATTCCACTTCAATAACTCTGAAATAAGTCTGAAATAACCTCCTTGAGCGTCAGGAGATAGCAGCAACAATTAAAAAGTAATCTCAATTAGAACTATACATTAAGATGAAGGGTGAGTAAACAATACCAGATACAATGCCACGATCGCCATTCATGAAGCAGCCGGCTAAACTTGCCCCCACAAAACAAACAATTTTTTGCGCAAGAAGAGAATAAGAAGGATTCATATACTCACTGGATCTAAATTATAGAGAAAATAATAAGCATGCAAGCCCCGTTTCTTTCTTCAACATACTGCGCAAAACATACAAAATGAGGTTGGCTCATCCAAGGATTTGAGCTCTAACCATCATGAAATGTTATGCTTCAGCAGTATGGCGACGATTTCAGAAAACTGAGGCCGCTTGGTTGGGCAATTGTTCCAGCATCTTGTCATTAGGTACCTTAGAACTGGAGGGCAATCCTTTGGGATATCCGGACGTAATCCGCAGGCGGCGATGCCGACCGCCGCCTGCACCGGCGAGTACGATGAGAAGGCAGCTTCTCCCGTTATCATCTCCCATAACACCATGCCGAAGCTGTATATGTTGCTCATGCAGGTCTCAGTAACGCTCTCTGGATCGCCCGCAATGATCTGTTGGACATCAAAATGGAGGAACATAATGAGCTAATCGATGCTAAACAACTGATCATTCAATTTTCTTTTTAATGGACTCTTCCAAAAGGATTTGGTGCTGAAATTGGAAATCATAATTTTAAAAATGAAGAAGTTTGTTACAAATAACATTTTGTGGGATGATTAAACATCAAACACTTTAAGAACTTTCTGTAAACTTAAATATTCGATTTTTTATTTTTTTGAAAGTATTTGATTAATTTTTTTTGTCTGTAATTGAGCAAATTCCCAATTTATCTATCTGCCGCTACTAATACTGGATAAAAAAATTGGAATATGTTCATAAGCTCTGTTGGCCCTGCACCGTGCAACAAAGGGCTATTGACAATGCAGTATTGCCCAGCCGTACCAGCAAATTTATGGAGAAATTTTGAAACATTAAAATAAGACATATGGCGAAATCATCAGACAGGTTGAGCAGAGGGACTCATCAAGCTAAATATTAGTCTTGAATTAGTGGTATGAAAAAGGCATCAGTATATTTTATGCACTTTTCAGTAATACAGAAGAAAAATGATGCTAATTAAATAAAAAAAAAATGCACAGAAAAAACAATCATTTGGACAAAAAGTGAAACAAAACTAGGGATTATTTTTTTAGCATTTGTCTGCCGTCTATATTTAAGCGTTTATCTTCTAACTTCCGACCATGCATCTTTGGAAGACTTCCCCAAAAAAAAACAAAATCCCAAGGTAAAATTTTAAAAACCAAAAATCAAAATTTAAAGGCAAGCCAACATTCAAGAAAAAAAAAGGAAATTTTTTTATATGAGATAAAAAAATTTGTATAAGATAAAAATAAAAAAAGTAAAATTTTGGTTTTAGATATATAAATACAAAGGAATTGGGTAGTACATATAGGTAAATGCGCCAAGGTTGGATTTTTAAGGAAAAAAAGACTGTAGAAAGCAGACTCACCTCTGGAGCAAGCCACCGGTAGCCGGCAGTCTCATACTCTGTAACCTCCCCTGCACACATGCAAGAAGAAACAACGCCCATGTCCCCAAGGCATGCATTTCCTTGCCGATCCAACAAAATTTTCTGCCTGTTCAGGTCTCTGTAAGACACTCCATGGCTGTTCATGAACATAAGCCCTTCTGCCACATCCAAGGCAATCATCATCACCTCACGGACAGGCACCTTCTTGTTCCTCTGTATCAAATCATGGACTGATCCTCCCTCCATCAACCGTGTCACGATGCAGAGCCCATTGCTTTCGTGGATGCAGATTCCACAAAAGTGCAGCAAATTCTTCTGCCCGCAGTTCATTAGCTGCATCAAATCCTGCCGAATCTCGATCTCATACGCATTTCCCTTCTCACACCCTTTCAATTTTTTAATCCACACCTTCTTCCCTTTATAAAATCCTGTGAATGAACTGGCCCCGACCCTTTCGACGAATTCCATCTCATCGGCGCCGAGAAGCCAACGGTCGAGCTCATCCCTGCCGGAGCGGACGGTTTGCCACTCGTCGATGTAGACGACAAGAGATGACTCAGGCAGGGGGTTTGGGAGATGTGTCCTGCGGAGGAATTCGGTTGTTGTCGAGTTGTCTGCGGCGAAGTGGGAATCGTCATCGGTTGCTCTGGAGCCCTCTTCCTGGCAACCGCACAGGCTGAACGGGAGCTTGACGCCTGGAGCTCTCTGCTTCCTGGAGGCGGATCGAAGAGCAGCATCAATCCGAGATTTGAACTGCTTCTCGCCTCCGGGATGGATGACTGCGGTGACCACGCCGAGGATGAGACCCTTTTTCTCGAAGATCTGGATCTTCTTGTAGCAGAGCACAACGCCGTCCAAGGCGCTGGACATCGTCGGCCACGAGAAGGACGAGTTGCAGACGAAGGTGAGTTTGAAGTACCCTTCGCAGCATCCGGAGTTTTCGCCGGGGATCTGTTGGATCTGGAAGGCGGGTAGGTCGTCGGCGGCGACCTGGTCGACTAAGCGAAGATGAAGAATGACGTCCTTCATATCAAATCCAGCTTGTGAGTAGCTGTTCGGTAGAGAGTCGAAGTGGCGGCGGACGTCGGCAACGAGCTTCTCCGGCAACTGGCTGGTGGGAAACAGTTGAGTGAGGCTGCGGACAACGCCGGCCCAGGAAAGCTTGCTCTCGCTGCGGGTAGGGGCGGAGGAGTCGAGGTTTAGGGAGTTCTTGAGGGCAGCGATGGCGCCGGCGAAATTGCGGCCGAGGCGAAGCCACTTCTTTGAGGGAGGTGAACCGGCGGAGGTGGAAGTCGGTGAAGCGGGGGTGGAGGAGGGGGCGGAGGCGGATCCAGTGGAGGATGTCAGGGAAGGGAAGGCTTCAGAGCGGTGGTGGGTTTTCATGAGGACTTGTTCCACCATGTCCTCATCAGTGCTCGGCCGGCCGGACCAGCATTCCAATGCCGCCGACATCTCCGTAAGCGGCAAACCGGGCAAGAACCCAGAAACCACAACTAATGACCGAAGCGTTGGAGCGAAAACTTTTGTCGGGGATCTTTTCTCGAGGACTACAACTAATTAGGCTTATTACTTGACGGGTGCGGAGGGGTGGGACAAAAGAAAATAATATAATTATTTATGTAATATATATAATATATATTTATATCTAAATTTAAATTATGATAACTGTTGTGGTAATACAGTTATGTGTCTATTTTTATTTAGGTTTGATTCATATTCGAATTTAACACTCAAAATTAATTTTTTTAAATTAATTTTAACGAACTGAATACAAAAAAGAAATATTTAAATTGAGTTGAACTCGAATTCACTGTTCACGAGTCAATTTTGAACACAAGTCAATTTCAAACTCGAATAATTTCAAACGAGCAAACTCGAGCCAAGCTTGAGCTCGACTTGTTTGCACCCCTAGTGGGGTTGTTGTTAGAGATTACTAAGCTCTATCCGGGGCGGGCAGCACACCACTGCGGATTTAATTGATTTGGTAAATTACATTTTGACAGATTTTTCTAAAACAGTTTTTATCGTAGGTCTTACTTTTAAAAAATAAAATTTAATAGCTAATATAAAATTTTAAATATCAAATTATTATTCAGCAGCAAGCAACTTCACAGTAGCTTTTTAAAAAGTTGAGTTGCTCAAGACAAAATCCTAAATTGACACAAAATGTATGCATATCCCACATAAAAGCCTAATCGCATGATGATGATGATGATGAT
>NEWO01000733.1:223471-236584 GCA_003013225.1 Phalaenopsis aphrodite
GGCACTTTATCCTTAAACCACATAACTTTGCAAGCATCATATGAACTGCAATGTGAAACTTCAAACTAACGTTGGAAAATGAATTTAAGGATAAAACTGGATGGAGGACAGCGACTCGGACAAAAAAATTAAATGTAAAACATTTAACATAGAATATCCTTATTATAATATTAACTAACAAACATAGGAATTGAACCAAATTATGAATTAAATATCAAAATTCAAAATAAATCTAAAATGCACCTAAATAAATAACAAAAATCACATGTACGAAGATCAACTGTAAACCCTAGAATTAGCCAACTTAGAAACAAAACCAAAGATCACACATACCTCAGAATAGTCTAATTTTGAAGCATAGGTTAGACTACTAAGTTCCCATGGTTAGTGCTATGGACTAGGGCATATATAAACAACCTTTAAGGCCTAAAACTACTTAGATGACCTTCGATGAAGTAGCTCTTTATTCCTAATAAAGGCACCTTATAGCCATCCTTAGCTAAGGATTCTACACTCTCCATTGCTAAGGCGTTGAGTGAAGATCTTTGATTTTATGATTGGTTGATAGTTTAAAGATATCAATGCAGTTGAGATGATAAAAAATTATCGGCATCTTGATCAGGGCCAGTATGCCAAAAAAATTGGTTTTTCAACCCACTTAGCCTTCTTATAGAGTTTAGGCTTATTTCAGAGTTAGGGTTCAATTTCATCTTAAAAACGTTTCTACCTACTTCCAACTCCTCAATTTAGAAAAATTTCCACTTAAAACTTTAAAAGGGAATCTTTCAAATCTATCTTCACATTTCAAACCTTCAAACATGGCCTTCCCAATCAATCTTCTCAGTTTAAACTTATACAATCTATTTCAATCCCTGTCAATCTTATCTTACTCTTGCTAAAATTGATCCATTTTAACAATCATCTATCTTTAACCTTCGAGGTAAACCTTCCTCCCCAGGTTAGTTAATTCCTCTTCCTTGGCCCTTTCATAAAACATTATCATTGGATTGCATGTCTCAACATTAAACCTAATCCCTTTAAAATTTTAACCATAGATCCATTCATCACTCTTGGAAATCCTAACTTTGAAATCATGAATAATATAAGTCAATACTTTAATCAAGAGTTTTCTCTGGTGTTCACAACTCTGGAGATGTAATTAACTATGAGGGTTTGCCTCTTTTTTTTTTTTAATATGAGAGCTTGCCTTTGTTGGGATATCATACTCCATAATAAAATAAACTCTATCATATACATGTAAGTTAGGGGAAAAATATTTGGTTCACATAGACCCATAAATCTTAAAGATTTTTATCATATGGATGATTAGATCTATTTTAAGATAATATTTCCTACCCTCAAGGTGATATATTATTCTTTAAATGATGTATCTAATCATTTGGATATAAATATTTCATAATGTATGATTGATATGCTTGTTTCAAAAACATTATTTTTTTTCCTGATAACTTCATTAGGGATGATTCCCATCTCTATTATTAGTATTGAGTTATATTTTTACCCGTTTGTAGTATGTCAGTGCTTTATGCAAACTTAGAATACCCTTCTTCTGGGTGAACATTTTATTTATCAGACCAGGGAATGGGTTCACTAATATCCTTGAATTATGGGCTTCAACCTACCCATCTTAAATCTATATGTCCTTTATTTTCTCATTTAAACCTCATTTAATGAGTCAAGTTTCAGGACATGCCCCTCAACATTTTTCTTTGCCTAAATGTTTTTCCAAATTTAATCGGATATTAAATTCATTAATATTCAAAAATTAAACTGTCGAAATCCCATTAACATCTTCTTTGTATTATGTTACAGAGAAGATGTCAAACCCAAAGTTGATTTTCTCTTTTAAAATAAAACAAACATAGCCCGTGATCTAATTCATCTAAATAGTGGGTCCACATTAAGTTTAGAATAGGCATTCACAATTTAAAAATGATATGTGATGGGTTTAAGCTTTTCCTTGACAGACCTCAAGATTGTCAATGAAATAGAACACTTGATAGAATTTAATATCAAATCTAAAAAGGACTTTTTTTGCCGCTAAAAATAGATCCATTAAAATTGTTCTTGTCATAAGTGTTGCTTCTGTTGCTGCTCATATAGTTCTTTATTTTTTTGAAAAAAATAGAAATCGATAAGACTTCAAAGGTTTCTGAAAGTCATAAGACTCCCAAAGTAAAGTGTGAAATCTTGAATGCGCCTCTAATTATTAATATTAGCCCGTCTTCAAAAATTACTCCTAAACTAACTAAAATCTAACAAAGGAACTATAATAGGAGGCTTCACAAAACATTTATGCAGGCAAGAAAGGAAATAAAATTAGCTGAAAAGAAAGATACCCATGAAAATGAAGTTGATTTTCTTGACACCACTCCTCCTTTGAGTGGGAATAAGTTTCATTCACTCTATGTTGCATGAGGAGAATAGAACATATATAAGATAGCTAACATACCTCCACCTTCTTTTGAATTGGAAACTTTTAATAGAAGAAAGAAAATATATCATATAGCCCGATTCTATGAAAGCTTTGAACGAATAACGAAAAAAAAGAGTGCATTGTTGTAGAAATTCTTGGAATTCATAGGTGTCATAATTCAAAAAGAAAAGGGGAATATCATGTAATATGATAGAATCCCAAGGTTCAAAAAGATAAAGAATTATGGATTCTGGGTGATGTATTAGTTGATAAGAGAAAGTATTTCACTCATTAAGAAACATAGAAATATAGATAATACCATGCCTACTGGGTTGAAATGACAAAGCAAGTCTTCACACATTCCTTATAGATGCATCCCATACACTATTTATCACCTTGAGCCTCATTTAATCCCAAGATCTCATTGAAAAACCTAGAATTTATGTTGATTATCAGATGATGCACCACTATATACTACAAATGTTTTTCAAAAGACTCAAAGCATTAAGATTGAAAAAGAAATATCCTGGTTAGTTAATAATTAATACAATCACTAACCATAAAACAACATACAACTTTGTAATTACATAGTAGAAGAAACTTTAATTGTCTGGAGAAAATCATTTAGTTTTTTGTCCTTAGTTTGACAATGTCAAATTTTTTACTCAGTTCTTTTTTTCAAGATGAAACTTTTTTCTCAGTAAGCCTTAATCATAATTCAAACATGTTAGTTTTACCAGAGAATCTCCTAATCGATCAAATTGTAATCCTAATTTTTTATCTCTTTGAATATATGACCTTTCTTACTAGATAAATTTATTATCAATATTTTCTTGAAAATTATTATTTTCATTTCTATAAAAATCTTCAGAAGAATATGCATAGGGATGAAGTGGAATATTAACTCTAAAAACTATGTTTTGATTTTGTGCTTTTAATTAACTCCCCTTTTTGTAAATTAGTATTCACCCAACTAAGTATAAGAGATGGCATTCATAATATTATAAGGATTTCAACATCTTCTTCTATATGAACAATAATAAAATTAGTAGGTAAGATGAATTTACCAAGCTTAATTAAAATTTTCTCAACTATTCCTCTAGTATAGGTCATTGATCAATACGTTGATTAAAAAGTTATAGTTGTGGGTTGAATCTCTTATATTCCTAGTCTCTTAAATACTAATGAATGCATTTAAATTATGTTGGCTTTAAAGCCACAACATGTCTTTCCTAAGATTTTTATTATATAGTGCATAAAATGATTAAACTGCTCAGATATTTTATTTTATGTAGGTTGTTCCTTTAAATTATAGTACAACACTCTTCAATTAATATCAAAGCTTCAAATTTGAGAATCTTCATTTCTTATTTATAATTTTTTCCATAAAATACATAAAATTAGGCATTTGTTCTATAGCTCCTCCAAATGGAATATTAATAGTAAATTTTTTAAAACACTTCTATGAATTTATAATATTATTGATCCAATTTTTAGTTTAATAATATATGAGAAAAATATGATGGGTTTTTTTTATATCTTTTCTAACCATGCTCTCCATTTATTAGTCTTCTAAATGTTGTTAAATTTACTTATTAAACTTAGAAAATATATATATATATACCTCATATGATCATTAAGCAACTTCTCTATCACTTTGTCACTCCTCTATTTGACCCTCTTATAGTACTCTACACTTTTTTTTGTAGATTCACTTTTGTGATGCACGGTAACATCCTTTAGGATCTACCAGTCTATGAATTTGCTAGTTTCCCTAATTGAATCTCAGAATTCATTATGCCTATGACTTAATTTTGTAACTGATTACCCATTTACAACACCATATCTTTTAAAACAATTAATCTTCAAATTGAATTTGAAAAGTAAATCCAAGTGGATAACTATGTTTTGGGTAGGAGTGCAAACGAGTCGAACAAGAGTGAGCCCAGACTCAGCTCGTGTTCAGCTCGTTAAAAAATATCACAGTTAGTGTTCAGCTCGTTTATACTTTGAACAAAAAAAATGTGTTCATGTTCGACTTGTTTGCTTAGTGAGCCGAGCATGAGCTATTCACAAATTATGACCCTAGTCATGCAACCGTAGGATGTTAAAAGTATGGTCGAGATTTAATCCATATCATTTATATTAAATCATCATTTAAATATAATTTAATATATTTTTATTCTATTTTTTAATTAATAATTTTAATTTGTTATAAACCTTTGAAGCCTTGTAATGAAACAAATCTTTGAAGACATGTGCATATAATTACGGTAATTTCCTACAAAGCCGAGTTAATTTCAGTTCCAACTATTATTTTTTGCATTTTGATTATTATTTGAGTTAAAATTAGGATGATATCTAAAACTAGAGATATTACTGTTTGGAACAAGATTCCATATTTTATTGTTCATCACATGTAAATTTTCCACATATTATAGTCCATAATTACTTGATTGTCCAATTTTATTCTCTTCATGACTTATAGGTACCCCCTGAATAGAATTCACTTTTAAGTTGTTTATCTTTTCTAGTAAGACTATTATATGGGAAGTTAATATGGTTAATACATAATATTTTTCAGCATTGTTATATTCCTAGTTTTCAATCTCTCAGATGTCCATTTAAAAATATTTATTAACTTGGCTTTTATTAAAGCAAAAGCTTCGTCATATAGTCTTTATATTAACGACCCCCATTTCCATCATCTATAATTGACCACAATTATTCCACTAATATGGTATAAATATTCGTACAATCAATCAATCTGGTATGACATGATGTGGGAACTTCCTCAATAGCTTTTTAAACTTCTCCTATTACTCATAAATGCATTTGTTATCTAGTTGGGTAAATGACTTTATGTCCTTTCTAAAGCATGGTTATTCTTTAAGGATAAATATATTTAGCTAGGGATTTTTGGTCAAGTTTATTCCAAGTGATGATAGATACTGAGAGCAATGAGTTAAACAATTTTTTGTTTTACTACTTATGAAAAATGTGAACAACCTAATCCTGAAAAATGTTATCAATGACATCATTGTACTTTAAATATTACACAAATTTGCAATAAAATAGCAATGTGAAGGTTTAGATCTTTTATTGGTAAACCCCAAAAAAATAAATTTTGAATCATTCATACTATTATAGGTTTCAATTCAAAATTATTATCCAAATTTTCAAGTCTATTAGTGCTTTGATATATCACATCTACTAGAGGATTGGCAAAATTCTTAAGTTGTCTAGGTCGATCATTATCTACTACTAGATTTGCCATTACCCACAAATTATTCTTTATCATTTTGAGTTTTTCTTAATTATTTTTAAGTAATGTCAAATAGAACTAATCCATTAATTTTAAACCTACACTAAACAACCTTAAGATATTAAAGGCTTCTCTACACTAGCAATTATCACAATAAACAAAAAAAAAAGCATTCACAATCAAACTGTAAAATTTAAAGGAATTGCAACTAATCCAAAACATAATGAAAATAAAAAACCAATAAAGTATCAATGCATTGCTAGATGAAAAACGTTGCATAAATGTAGCACATTTTATACAACATAAGAGAAAAGTTATAAAATTTATTATTGCACTCTAATTACTACAAGACACAATAACTGGCTAAAATAGACATAATACATTATAAAAAAAAAGATATATTGAATTAAAACTTAATTTTGTAAATTAATATAAACTTAAATGGAATTTTATTGTTGCTTTCCAGGCAACATCACCAAAAACTTGATTAGGCCTGTATAGGGCTCACATGAGTGCATATATCATTTAAGTAATATGATAACTGAGTTAGGTTTATTCTCATAATGATATGAGATCCAATCCGTAGAGTAAGTTGCATATTAGGTCTACATAAAATTAAATTTAATCCAACTAGAAATAAATCATTTTAGGGCTTTTCTTAAGAAATAAAAAGATAATTTTTTTATGTTTTCTCAATTAAATAGAAGCTTATGGATTAGTGAATACCTTAGATAATTGTGCTCAATAGGTGATCCTTCTGCATGTGTTTCTAGTCAAGGATAATTATACTATTTACGCTCCATCAAACTATTAAAGTGCATTGAGTATTGGCGTCGATTTTAGCCCATTATGAAGTAATTGGGTGGTCATTCTAAAACTTTTTGGGGATTGTTCAAAGTTTGGGTTCAATTTGAGAATTCTTATATTAGCATTGTTAATGTACCAAAGTTTACTACCAAAAAGTGTAGCATAATCTCATTCCCTACCAAGCATCATAATAATATGCCTACCACCCAAAGTACATACTTTCCACTCAGCCAATAGTTTGAGATATTTAAAGAACTTGCTAATAAGTTTCATTCTAGGATGACCATAAGTGAATTTAGCAATAAGAATATTAATGTCATATTCAAAGAAAATTAGCACAAGTTTTCCATTTTTTACAGAAGGCTTTTCTAAGAAGGCCTTGATCGTAACCAGCCGCAAATTTACCATTAAACTCGTGCAGAAAAAATGAGCGAAGATGCCAATGGAGATTTATTGTCTCTTAGGAATTCAATAAAAGTAGGATGAGCCATCAATCACACCAAAAATCCCAAGATGTGCTAGCAAGCCAATGCAATACTAACAGACCAATGTAGTAGTCACCAAAAGATGGCACATATAATAAATATAAAAAAAAGACTGAAAAATCAGAACCCAAGAGAAAAAAAAAATAATGCAAAATGACACGAAAAAATATTATGTCTGGAGTCCAGATGCAAGCTGCGTCCTGACATCGGCTGCGATCGATTGGAAGTTTTTTTTTATCTTCTATTCTTTCTGATAAATCGCAGTCATTATCTGGACATAGTGCGTCCAGACTTTGGAAGTAATTTTTCTACTCTGTATTTATCAAAAATCTGTGGACATCTGCGGCCCACGTTTCTGAATTAAAGATTTGACTAGTGGAACGCCTGCTTTGCTGGGAAGCTCGTGCTTGATTCTGCAAGTCTACAGCATACATAATAAATTATTCACTTGAGGCATACTATAAACAGGTTTGGTCAAGCAAAGAAACTTTTGGGCATCTTTGAAAAAAATAATTGTTAGCCCCAGCAATTATGGATGCTTTCAGCTTCCTAAGACTTCTTTCTCTACTGTTATTCCCGCAACATGTGTGTTACAGATCATGTGATAGAAGAGACAACATTAGGAGGGACATAACTGTAATTATTAAAAATGTAAAATTAAATAATTGGAATATTTTATTGAAAATCTTAAATATATTAAATATAAATTGTTTTTATAGAAGGTATAGAGTTTATAGATTGTAAGTTTTAGATAAATTTGGAATTCATGTGGTTTAGACAAACTCTAAATGTGGGGAAAATTTACATCCTCTGAACTGGTCATCCTTGCTGGTAGTTGTGGATGATCATTGCCATCGCTCAAGTACATGTATTGTCATCAGAACTTTTTTAATTTATTGTATTGTGTTGCGATTGAAACATATTATAATAGACACAGAGTATTTCAATATATATGATATTTATGTTTCTAAAATACATTTAATTTGATAGCATCCAGCTAAGTTACGTGTTGAATCCAAATCTATCCTTTGGCACGTGCACAAGGAATAGAACCCGGAACAGGGGAAAAAAATGAGAAAAAGAGAGAGAGAGTTGTCCCATAGGGGTTCTACAAAACCTATGGGAAGAAGTGAAGGGTTCATCTTTACATGGGGGTTGAGGAGAGAGAGCCCCCGTGCCTTTCACACATTCCAAACGTTCTCTATTTATAGAAGAGGACAATTGGAAAAAATAATATTACAACAATGTGTTTGCTTTAAGAAGGGTAGTACATGATATTTTGGTCCTTTTGTCATTCTAAAGCGTTGGAGTATGTCAACTTTGGGTGGCTCGCTATTGAGGGTGGTCGACCAAGACGGCTGGTTTGAGCTGGGTAGTCGACCCGAGGAGCTGGTGGTCGACTCGAAGGGGTCGGCCTGCTAGAGTAGGGTGCCCGATTCAAGAAGCTGGCAGCAAACCTGAAGGGGCCAGCCAACTGGAGCAAGTGAGCGACCCGAGGAACTAATAGCTGGCCTGTAAAAGCCGGCCAGCTGGAGAATGGTGGCCGATCAAAAGGGGGAATCCCTACTTGTACGAATTTAACGGCAATTTATGCTCGTTCGGCGAAGTGACATTTTTCAGTTGTATATAAAGCCCTCGAGTTTTTATTTCTTGGAGGTGAAGCTGTGATAAGAACGAAAAACTTGTAAGTACATAAAATATTATTTCATATGTCTNGAGTGATCAACTTGGAAGAGAGATTTAAATGAGGGGGGAAATTATATTTTCATCTTTTTTATCTCTCTTTTTTATTTATTTCTTCATTTAAGAGAAGTAAACAAGGCAGAGAAAATATTCTTACCCTTGTGTTCCTTCCTAAAGGATTCTCTTCCTCTTGGAAAGAGAGAAGTTCTTCATTCTCTTTCTCTTCTTTTTTTTTTAAATGTCTTGTCACTTACCTTTTATCTTATCGTGACCCATCATCTTTTATGTATTATTACTTATGTTATTTCTTCTTCCTCTTTATCATTTTTTTCTTTCTCTGGTTTGAACTTTCTCCAACTCGGAAGACTCATCTTCTTGTTAGCGTCACCCTTCATGCATACCACACCTTTTAGGATGTTGAATCTAAATCTGTCTTTTGGCTTGTGCCTGAGAAATGAAACGTGACATCTGAGTAAAAGAGAATGAGAAAGAGATAGAGTTGTCCTATAAGGGGCGACGAGCGTGTTCTTGGGCTCTTTTGGCTCATTTTATTCTACACAACTTGAAGGCTACAAGTGGAAAAGAGGGAAGAGTTCCCTATTATATGGCAGTTGAGAGAGAGAGAGAGAGAGAGAGAGCCTCTAGGTCCTTCACACATTCCAAGGTTTTTTTTATTTATAGAAGAGGACAATAGAAAAAAATTAATATTACAACAATGTCCATACTTTAAGGAGGGCAATACTGGATATTTTAGCCATTTTGTCATTCATTGAAGTACGACGACGTTGGGTGGCTAGCTACTGGGCGAGGCCGGTCATGGCAGCCGACTAGAGCCAAGTGGCCTACCGGAGGAGTTCAACCAAAGGAGCCCGTGGTCAACCCGAGAAGTTGATGGCAAACCTGAAGGGGTTGACTAGCTTGGGCAGGGTGGCTGATCTGAGGGAGTCGGCTAGCTAGAGCATGGTGGCTGACCAAAAGGGAGAATCCCTACTTGCGTGACTCCAACAACGGCTTATTCTGGCTCAGCAAGGTGACTTTTTCAAGCTATACATTACGAGATTTTATTTTTTAGAATTTATTCATTGTTACACTCACCTTGCTATATATCAAATTAATCAATGATAAAGCTTTAACATGTTCCATTTTAACCCCAAAGTGCAACATTTTGAATGTTTGATATAAAATAAGATATTATCTTCTCAAGTAGTAACGAAAAACAAATTTGTCCAGCCATATATATATATATATATATATATATATATATATATATATATATATATATATATATATATATATATATATATATATAAAGTAGTAACACCAGTTAAACAAAAAAAAAATAGAAAAAGCATTTTCCAAATAAAAATGGGCATCTACATACGAAGGATACAATTCTTATATATTTACATATCTACCACCTAAACTTCTATGTTTACATTCTTACCCTTTAAATTCTTATTATCATATAAAATATATCAGAAAGCAGTGAAATACATCTTTTAATATATAAAATTATTACACAAAAATATAATAAATGTAAACATATCAATCCTGATACATTTTGTATAAATATATAATAATTTTGTGACAAGAATGTAAATATTTCTAAATAAAAGAAAACTTAGAAAATCGAAGCCTAAGTTGTAGCCCGGGTAGGCGAGGACGAAGCATTAACCATTTCACGAGAAAGGCAAGGAAAACTCGGCCTTTTGACGGTGAGGTCGGTCCCATTAGAGGTGAGTTTGGCGTGACGAAAGGGGCAAAGGCAGCGTCCCGGCGGATCGGGTCGGCAAAATTAAGCGGCCTCTGTGCTCCTAGAGCTATATACATGTAAATTTTACGTGCCGGATACGCAGCTAATAATTTTTCAATCTTTCCTTCTGCGCTCTACTTTGGGACGTAAGGTGGGGCACGGCACTAAAGCTTAATTATTGGATGGCAATGGTGGAAATAGCCTACTACTATGTTAGGAGTCATGGCCAAAGGACTAGCATTAACTTGGCATGTCTGGAGGGATAATGATGTTCCACCATTTTTGTTTGTTGTAGCAAGGATTTTCAATGCTCAAATTTATGGCTCTTTATTTATTTATTTATTTTGAAAAATGATGGTTGTCTTGGATATGATGTTAGACAATTGAAGACAAGTTTGCAAAGTGGTTGTGATTTTTTGAGAGATGAATTGATTTTATATTTTTATTAATTTTTTGGATTAGTAGAAAGATATGAACTTTAGTTTGATTATATATTTGAAATTCATGATTTTAGAATTATTTGATAAGATAAAAGTTTTTTGAAATGGCAATTTTTTTTTGTAACAACATAATTTTTAAAATTTTAAATTGGGATGACTAGACATGCTAAATATTGATGCGTGCTAGAAAATTCGCGATGGTAGAGTAATGGATTATTATCTTAGCATTGTACGATGATTCAACACACATTCAGATGAAAGTGAAACAACCAGTGATGACACTAGAAGTTTTTACGTGGAAAACCCTTAAAAGGAAAAAATCACGGGGTCTGACCCAGTTATAAAAATTCACTAGATGTTGATAATTACAGCGACCCCTTGTCCCTCGACCCCAGTTATAAAAATCCACCACTGGGCCAATGCTGGTCGACGATGGTCACTAACGGTTAGTGGTGGTCGACAGCGATCGACGATGACAGGGATGATGTTGGATTTTAGCTCCTCCTCGAAGCCTCAAGTTCTTTCTCAAGTCTTCTCCCCTCATGTGCGGGATGGGGCTCTATTTATAGTGTTATGGGTGCAATTAATGCATGAATATGAACCATTTTGATCGAACGGTTCAAAGAGTTTCCCTCGATCAAATGACGTTTGATAGACATTTGAGTGTCCTAACGATGTCAGAAATGAGCAATCTTGAGCTCGTTGGATTCGTCTTGTCGAGATGCTCGATTCAAATATGAACTCGTTAGATTCGACGTCTGTTTGGCTTTTCAAATGTCTCTGAAAATCATCCAAGAGTGGTTTAATGATTTGATCCGGGCTTGGTTTAACTCGAATTGGACTAGTTTTTATATCATTGAGTCCGTTTCATCGAGCCGATCAGTTTGATTAAAAGTTTGTTGAAATCAAAATTCTGAATGACTTTTTATCAAGATTTGAATATTTCTTATTCAAAATATTGTCTTGAAATTCGCATCGGATGATGAAAGTTTGTTGATATCTTATCAGTTGTCCCCATATTTTCGGGTGAGATCAAATTCGTCCGAAAATATTAAGAACTATAGTATATATATATATATATATATATATATATATATATANGAATTATTTGATAAAATAAAAGTTTTTTTTGAAATGGCAATTTTTTTTTGTAACAACATAATTTTTAAAATTTTAAATTGGGATGACTAGACATGTTGAATATTGATGCGTGCTAGAAAATTCGTGGTGGTAGAGTAATGGATTATTATCTTAGCGTTGCACGATGATTCATCACACAGTCGGATGTAAGTAAACCAATCATTGATGACACTGGAAGTTTTTACGTGGAAAACCCGTAAAAGGAAAAAACCAGGGGGACTGACCCAGTTATAAAAATCTACTATATGTTGATAATTACAGCGGCCTCTTGTCCCACAGACGGGAAATAGTTACTGGATTTTCAGATTACAGCGTCGTCTGATGGTGTCCGGTCAACGGTGGTCGGCGATGATCGACGGTGGTCGATGAAAATTGAGGACGGTCGGCGGAGGTCAGCGGTGATCGACGGTGGTCAACCGTGGTCGATGCTGGCCGACGAAGGTCGACGGTGGTCACTAACTGTTGGTGGTGGTCGACGATGATCGACGATGACAGTGATAATGTTGGATTTTAGCTCCTCCTCGAAGCCTCAAGTTCTTTCTCAAGTCTCCTTCCCTCATGTGAGAGATGTGGTTCTATTTATAGTGTTATGGGTGCAATTAATGCGTTAATATGAACCATTTTGATCGGAGGGTTCAAAGAGTTTCCCTTGATCGAATGACGTTTGATAGACATTTGAGTGCCCTAACGATGTCAGAAATGAGCAATCTTGAGCTCGTTGGATTCGTCTTATCGAGATGCTCGATTCAAATATGAACTCGTTAGATTCGACGTCCGTTTGACCTTTCAAATGCCTCTGAAAATCATCTAAAAGCGGTTTTGTTCCGGGCTTGATTTAACTCGAATTGGACTAGTTTTTATATCATTGAGTCTGTTTCATCGAGCCGGTCAGTTTGATTAAAAGTTTGTTGAAATCAAAGTTCTGGATAACTTTTTATCAAGATTTGAATACTTTTTATTCAAAATATTGCCTCAAGATTCGCATTGGATGATAAAAGTTTGTTGATATTTTATCAGTTGTCCCCCGTATTTTCAGGTGAGATCAAATTCGTCCGAAAATATTAAGAACTGCAGCACTCCTTCTTTCTTTCTCTTTTTTTTTA